>WNNG01000125.1:0-21147 GCA_018208015.1 Medicago ruthenica
TGCATAGTGGTGATGATTAAGGCTCCGCCAGAGAAAGCTTTCTTTACCACGTAAGGTCCTTCATAGCTAGGAGTCCATTTCCCGCGGGGATCCTTGTGGATAGGTAATATCTTTTTTAGCACTAGGTCTCCTTCTCGGAATTCTCGAGGACGAACCTTTTTGTTGAATGCCCTCTTGAGCCTCCCTTGGTATAGCTGTCCATGACACAATGCTGTTAGACGCTTCTCTTCTATGAGGTTCAATTGGTCGAACCTTGTTTGGACCCATTCGGCTTCTTCTAGCTTAGTTTCCATCAAGACCCTTAATGAGGGGATTTCAACCTCAATGGGAAGCACGACCTCCATATCGTATACTAAGGAAAAGGGGTTGCCCCAGTGGAAGTGCGAACGGCTGTTTTGTAGCCATGTAGCGCAAAGGGAAGCATCTCGTGCCAATCTTTGTAGGTTTTTACCATCTTTTGGATGATTTTCTTTATGTTCTTGTTGGCCGCTTCTACCGCGCCGTTCATCTTTGGCCGATATGGCGAGGAATTATGGTGCTCGATCCTGAAGTCTTTGCACAACTCCCTCATGGTGTTGTTGTTTAGGTTTGCCCCATTATCCATGATGATTTTGTGGGGAGTGCCATAACGGCAAATGATTTCCTTCTTGATGAATCGGGCTACCACTTGTTTGGTTACGTTTGCATAAGAAGCCGCTTCGACCCACTTGGTGAAATAGTCGATGGCAACGAGGATGAACCGGTGTCCGTTTGAAGCCTTTGGTTCGATCATTCCAATCATGTCTATGCCCCACATAGAGAATGGCCAGGGTGCCGTCATGACGTTCAGAGGAGTTGGTGGCACATGCACCTTGTCGGCGTAAATTTGGCATTTGTGACAAGTCTTGGCATAGCGGAAACAGTCAGCTTCCATGGTTAGCCAGTAATAGCCCGCCCTTAGGATTTTCTTTACCATTGCATGCCCATTGGCATGGGTTCCAAAGGATCCCTCGTGGATTTCTTTGATGAGCATGTCCGCTTCATGTTTATCCACACACCTGAGCAAGACCAGGTCATAGTTTCTTTTGTAGAGGGTGTTCCCGCTAGGAAGAACTGGGATGCCAATCTCCTGAGGGTTCTCTTGTCTGTTTGTGAGACATTCTCTGGATAATCTTGCTCTTCGAGGTATCGTTGGATGTCATAAAACCAGGGTTTGTTGTCGAGTCCTTCTTCGACTACTGCACACACAACTGGTTTATCCCTACGATCCATCTTTATGATTGGCGCCTCGTTGTGGAAATTTACTTGGTACATTGATGATAATGTAGCCAAGGCATCCGCTACCTGATTTTCTTCTCGAGGTATGTGATGAAAGGTGATTTCATCGAAATGCTCGATCAGCTCTACAACCCGGGCACGGTAGGGAATCAAATTGGGATGTTTTGTTTCCCATTCTCCTTTGACTTGATAGATGACTAGCGTTGAGTCCCCGTATACTTCAAGGTTTTTGATCCTTAGATCAATTGCTGCTTCGAGACCCAAGATGCACGCTTCGTACTATGCCACGTTATTGGTGCAGTCAAAGCATAACCTTGCGGTGAATGGTTGATACCCATTTCTTGGTGATATCAGGACTGCCCCGATCCCGTGCCCCATGGCATTTGAGGCACCGTCAAAAGCGAGCTTCCATCGAGCTCCTGGTTCTGGCCCTTCGTCATCACTTATGACCCTTTCGTCATTCAAAGCTACAACGTCCTCATCGGGGAAGTCGAATTGTATGGGTTGATAATCCTCCAATGGTTGGTGAGCAAGGTGCTCGGATAAAACACTCCCTTTTATAGCCTTTTGAGTAACATACTGGATGTCATACTCGGATAGCAGCATTTGCCAACAGGCTATCTTTCCCGTGAGGGCGGGCTTTTCGATATATTTGATGGGATCCATTTTTGATATCAACCAAGTGGTATGGGTCAACATGTACTGTCTTAGGCGTCGGGCAGCCCATGCTAAAGCACAGCAAGTCTTTTCAAGCGAAGTATACCTTGATTCACAGTCGGTAAACTTCTTGCTAAGATAGTAGATTGCGTGCTCTTTTCTTCCCGTTTCATCTTGTTGTCCTAACACGCAACCCATTGATCCCTCAAGCACGGTTAGGTATAAGATGAGGGGTTTACCCGGAACCGGAGGTATTAAAATTGGTGGCTTTTGTAGGTATTGCTTGATCTTGTCAAACGCCTCTTGGCAGTCCTCATTCCAATGAACAACTTGATTTTTCATCAGCAGTTTGAAGATTGGTTCGCAGGTGGCTGTCATATGTGAGATGAATCTAGCAATGTAGTTCAATCTTCCTAAAAACCCACGAACCTCCTTTTCGGTGTTCGGCGCTGGCATATCTTGTATGTGCCATCCTTCTTTAGGACTGGCACAATGTTAGCAACCCACTGCGGATACTTGGTTACTGCTAAGAAACCGGCATCGAACTGCTTTTTGACCTCTTCTTTAATCTTGAGAGCCATGTCGGGTCGGGTTCTTCTCAACTTCTGCTTTACTGGTGGGCATTCTGGTTTGAGGGGTAGTTTATGCACTACGATGTTAGGGTCTAAACCTGGCAAGTCTTGATACGACCAAGCGAACACATCCACATATTCTTGCAATAGCTTAATCAGCTTTTCCTTCACATCTTCTTGCAGGGAGGCTCCCACTTTGACCTCTTTCTTGTCTTTTTCAGTCCCCAAGTTGATTATTTCAATCGGTTCTTGATGAGGTTGTATTACCCTATCCTCTTGATCCCCAAGCTTGGACAATTCTTCAGGCAGTTCATAATCGTCCTCTTCATCGTCCTCCGTTTGGTTAATCGGGAAATCGAAGTCATAAGGGATTAAGGCAGTATTGTTTTTGGTAAGTGGATTTGTGGATCTGCATGAGTATGATTTTATTTTAGGTTTTGCAGAATTGTTTTTAAAATAATGCGATTAAAGAACAAAAGAAATGAACTCAATTGAACATAAAATGCAATTTTATTTATGATTGAAATAACTTTAAAACATGGGGGCCCCACACAACTAATCATTTGCCTTGGGCAGAGCGAAATGATTTTTTTTCAAAAGTAAAAAACAAACAGGGTAAATTACTTGAACATGGAAATGATTTCGGGAATTTCGATGGCCCTCCAATTGTTCAAGATTTCATCCGAAGTACAGCGGTGCACCAAGTCGGGCACGTCTTCATCCGTGTCTTCCAACAGAGCCACCTGGTCCTCGTAGCTAAAACCCGCACTGTGAAAGGTCTCTAAAATAGGAGGGATCCCTTGCTTTTGAGGCTTTGAGGAGGTTTCCGCTGATGGTTGATATCCTAGCCCAAAACGGTTCTTCTTTTCTGGTATGTCTACCAGCTTACCCCATCCGGTGGGTTTACTCTCTTCTAGAGCTTCTCTTACTGCCCTCCATGATGACATGGCCGTTCTTACCTCTTTCCTGGGTTTTGAGCCTATGACATTTGCCACTTCCAAAGATTGGAAGGGAATATCCACAGCTTCTTCGTCCGTTTCTATGTAACGGAATGACGAAAGATGGCTTACCATCATATCCTCTTGTCCGGAAACTACAATCATCTTGTCATCGACAATGAACTTGAGTTTCTGGTGTAGGGTGAAGGTGATGGCTTCGGCGATGTGAATCCATGGTCGTCCGAGAAGACAACTGTAAGTTGGATTAATGTCCATGACTTGTAAGGTGATGGAGAAAACCTTAGGCCCGATTTGAACTGGTAAGTCAATCTCTCCTATGACGGCCCTTCTTGACCCGTCGAAAGCTTTTACCACTAAAGCGCTTGGGTTCATTACTGTCCCTTCACATGATAGCTTTAGAAGGGTAGTCTTGGGCATGACGTTCAATGATGATCCCGTATCCACTAACACTCGAGAGAGGATGTGGTCTATGCACTTCACGGAGATGTGCAAAGCGCGGTTGTGAATATGCCCCTCGTCGGGTAGCTCGTCGTCATTGAAGCCCAAATACCTGCTTGAGGTAATGTTTGCAACTATCCCGTCGAATTGGTCCACAGGGATATCCTTAGTGACATGTGCTTTACTAAGGATCCGCAGTAACGCTTCTCGGTGAGCCTCCGAGCTTAGCAATAAAGATAACATGGAGATCTTGGAGGGAGTTTGACCCAACTGGTCAATTATCTTATACTCGCTCTTTTGGATTATCCTTAGGAACTCCTCGGCCTCTTTTTGTGGGGCTGTTTTCTGAGAGGGTCCTGCTTGGTTTTCATCCTCTTCCACGTTCTTTTCTTTGAGGGGCTCTCTTGGTAGCTCCGCTGGTGTCTTCCCGAGCTCTTTCGGAGCGAAGACTCTACCACTCCTTGTCATCCCTCCAACGCTGGCAATGTTAGTGACACTGGATTCTATCTTTGCCAATGGCTTTTCTTCCACATAAGAAACAGGTTGGTAATTCCACGGTACCCTCTTTGTACTTTCAAAAGAAAAGGGTGCCGGCACATGGAATGTTATGGGCTGTACAAGTATTTGTACCTCTCTTCTTCGGTATGGGATTTCGAGAGGTTTTGGGTCTTGAGACTCCAAAGTAGCAACGTCCGTACTATCTTTTGTATAGCCCATTTGGATCCAACCTTGATCCATCAATTCTTGAAGACATTTCTTCAATTCTTCACACTTGTAGGGGTTAATTATGCAGGCTTCATAGTTGGCGTGCATTTCTTCGAACAAACCAAAACCGATCAATTTTTGCCTTATGATCGACATGGGGGTGTTTACATTGACCACCTCTTGGATTGGGCCAAAGTTTTCTTGCTCTTCCACTGTGTTCACAGAGGGACCCGCATGCCCCGGCAATGGATTGTTCTTCACGTTTAGATTCTCCTCCTTGAAGGACAGCAGCTTCCGGTCAATGAGATTCTGGACCTTGTATTTGAAAGCTTTACAGCCTTCGATGTTGTGCCCCGGCGACCCCGCGTGGTACTCACACCTTGCATTTGCATCATACATAGGTGGATATGGTGGCAACAAAGGTGGTAGTGGTTTTAGCTCAACCATTCCCTTTTGGATTAAGTACGACAAGATCTGACCGTATGGAATGGGTACAGGATCAAACTGCACGTTTCTAAAGTTATTCTTTGGGCCCGTTTGATTCCTTGGCGGATACCCACTCTGTTGCTGCTGTTGATTTTGCTGAGGCAAAACTGCTGGCTGTTAAGGTGGAGTCGTGGGAATTACTTGAGGTGAGTACTGCCCCTGAACTGCTGCTGCTGCCACATAAGGATAATGGTAGCGAGGCATTTGCGTTGAGGGTACCCGAGATGGGCCCACTAAAACAGCGTTCGCTTCCCCCTCTTTCTTTTTATGGAAGTTACTGGGGGGTCTTCTAGCTCCACTTTGAGCTTCAGGAGGGCCTTGGATCTTTCCCATCTTCACTCCATCTTCTATTCTTTCACCAATTATGACTAGATCGGAGAAGCCAGATGATGTGCTTCCAATCATTTTGTCATAATACGGGCCTTGTAGTGTGCCCATGAAGGTATCAATGAGCTCTCTTTCCAACAACGGTGGCTGCACGTGAGATACTAGTTCCCTCCACCTTTGAGCGTACTCTTTGAAGGATTCGTTGCTCCTTTGGATAAGGTTTTGCAACTGCATCCTATTTGGAGCCATGTCCAAATTATATTTGTATTGCTTTAAGAAAGCGTCGGCCAAGTCTTTCCAAGTTTGGACGTGGGTACGCTCCAATTGCATGTACCAATCTAATGACGCTCCGCTCAAACTGTCTTGAAACACATGGATCATGAGTTTCTCGTTTGTAGCGTAGGCCGCCATCTTCCTACAAAACTTCCGCAGATGATTTCTAGGGCATTGAATTCCTTTGTACCTCTCGAAGTCTGGTACTTTGAATTTCGGAGGGATTACCACATCGGGCACCAAACACATATCCAAGGCATTGTAGGCACCATATGAGCTGGATCCTTCGACAACTTTTAACCTTTCTTCCAGAACACGATACATTTGAGCGGGATCGTTGTCTTGGTGGGTATTGTCGGGAGCAGTATGCCTAAGCTGAGTGTCTTCCACATTATGAGAAACAATCTCATGCTGAGTGGTGGAATTCCCTTGAGGACGATGCTCTTCGTTCCTTACAGGGATGGTAAGCTGTGGTTGAGGAGGTGGTACAAGGCTATCACCTTCGGGTGGGGTGTAACCTTGAGGAAGACCATATGGGGGCCATTGTACATTGGCCGCATCCACAGTTGGACGAGGATTGCTTTCCCGGGTGGACAGGGCTTGCATTAACTCTAATAGTTGGTCCATCTTTCCTTTCATCTCATCAACCTCTCCTCTCAAAGCCGCTTGATTTTGTTCCAAGTTATCCATGATCCTTTGCTTGTTAGCGCGTGTTCCGTACGAGTGCTGGAGATCTGGCTCTTGGGCCGATGGCTTCTTGGGTTTTCTGGCTATGATTGCTTCAAACTGTTTTTAGGAGAAATGAATGAGTGTTTTTTTCTAAAAAATGCATGAAAATGCATGTATGCGATGTAGATGAAAAAACATGCCCCTTTTTTTTGGAAAATGTATATGCAAAAATCATTTTCATGAATGCAAATGTTATGGTATGCAGGGGTGTGGTATAGAAACGTTCAAAACTTCCCCCCATTCTCACATGTAGGCTCTAGAGATGAAATTTTCTAAAAGGTCCCTAGAGTCACGAATTCTACAAGGACTTATAATTGCTGCTGCAAATACTCGCAGTACAACCATACTTCCAAGAGAATCTACTCTAGGCGGGTTTCTCATGCCGGTTCCTACAAGACATACGTCAGGAGGGCCAACACTACACAAACCCTAAGCCTATCTTAATTTCCTCTCAAAGCTCGGGTAGAGAGCTTCACAAGTCCGGCATTAACCCAAACAATGTGACAACACACAGTTGACATACCCATATGAACATAAAGCAATATGAAGCATATAAATATAAAGGCAAGAGAAAATAAAGAAGATAAAGACAAATAAAACAAAACATGCAAGCAAAACGAAAAAAACTTAGCCTAGAAGCTAACTAGGATAGGCTTGACTCGCTAGTGAGGAAGGGTCCCCAACGGAGTCGCCAGCTGTGCGCTCTCGGAAAAAAAAACGCGCGATCCTCGAGCGTGTACGTACGCTCGGGATGAAAGTGCGGAGTCGCCACCAAAGTTTTTGTTTAAAGGGAACATTGATAAACCCTTAAGTTTTTTTTATTTAAAAGGAAACGATAATAAAACCCTTTGACGATGAGGAAAGGATGGTCATCGCAACCATTACCGGGTTCGGGAGTCGATTACGCAAGGGGAAGGTATTAGCACCCCTCACAACCGTTGTACTCAACGGGAACCTCCTAGTTAGTTTAAGGCTAAAAGTGTTTTTTAAAGTTTTGCTTGCATGCTTAAATATATAAAAGGGGAAAAAGATAAGGGGGAAAAAGTTTATTTTTTAATTATTGTGTTTGATAAGATGTAAATCTTGCTCCTACGTATCTCCTGGTGCGATGGAGAATTCAAAGCTACGTAGTTCTTTGTTAGAAAAACGTATATTTGTTGGTTATTTTTAAAGAACGATGTTTTGATCGTATTCTTTGCGGTTAAACGTAGCTTGTATGCTCGCGCGTGGGAGTCTTAAGCGTTTGTTTGTATCGCGTTTGAATAGATAAAAACATGTCCGTTGGGGAAAAGAGGTTTGAATTGACCACGGGGGGCCAAGAATTAGGTTCATTTGACTCAACGGAGTGAAGAAAAGGTTCAATGGACTCAACGGAGTCGAGCATTGATTCAAATGGTCACGGGGGACCGAGAAAAAGTTCAATGGCCAACGGGTCGAGCATTGATTCAATTGACTCAACGGAGTCAAGAAATGGTTCAATTGATCCAACGGGATCAAGAAAAGGTTCAATGGACTCATCGGAGTCGAGCATTGATTCAATTGGTCACGGGGGACCAAGAAAAGGTTCAATGGATCCAACGGGATCGAGCATTGGTTCAATTGACTACGGGGAGTCAAGAAAAAGTTCAATGGATCCAACGGGATTGAGCATTGATTCAATTGACTCAACGGAGTCAAGAAAGGGTTCAATGGACTCAACGGAGTCGAACATTGATTCAAATGACTCAACGGAGTCAAGAAAAAGTTCAATTGGTCACGGGGGACCATGAAGAGGGTTCAAATTGACCAAAGAGGGCCAAGAATATGTTTTGGTGTGTTGGATGCGTTGAAAATAGAATGAGATTGCCCGAACAACGAGACATACATCAAGTATTCGTGCAACCGGGAAATGGAGAGACATACGTCAAACCATTCCTTTTTTCATTCAAATTTATTGTTTGAAACTTAAAACGTATTTTTTCTTGGTGAAGTTTGAAAAGAATGACGATTGTCTAAACAACGAGACATACATCAAGTGTTTGTTCAATCGAGGAATGGAGAGACATACGTCAAACCACTCCTTTTTTCATTCAAGTTTGTTAATGAAACTTAAGAAATCCCAAAGTAAACAAAAAAACTTGGTTATTGAAACTCATTGAAAAATGAACGAGTTTGTGAAAAATGTACAAGTGTTGTTCAAATTTAATGTTGAAAAGTGAACAAGTGTTGTTCAAATTTAATGTTGAAAAGTGAACAAGTGTTGTTCAAATTCAAGTTTGAAAAATGCACAAGTTTGGAAAATGAACAAGTTTGGTTCAAGTTCAAGTTTGGAAAATGAACAAGTTCGGCTCAAGTCCAAGTTTGAAAAAGTGAACAAGTTTCTTGTTATTCAAGTTAACTATTTAAACTTGTGAATTTCCAAATGTATGCAAAAACCCTTGTTATGTTTTAAACCAAAATGAGTTTTAATCCTCTTAGATTCTGAATCTTCAAGTCAGAACCTCAAAAGTTAGCTTTCAGAAGCTTGAACTCAGAAACTGAGTTCTGTCATGGTCGCCGAGCGACCTGAATTTGGCTCTGCGAACCCTTGAGTTTTGTCATGGTCGCAGAGCGACCAGAACTTGGCTCTGCGAACCCTTCAGAAGCTAGAACTCAGAAGCTGCTTCTGAAATTCTGTTCAGAAGCTGCTTCTGAACAAGCTTCAGAACCTTAAGAGGAGTGAAAAACTTTTGAAATTAGCAAGAAAAGGAGTACAACACTTCAGTTTTGATGTTTGGCAAACTTTGAGATTTCTTTGAAATTTCAAAAGATGTTTTTAGTGCAAAATGAGTGCAAGCTTGCTAAAAAATGCAGAAAAAGGCTGCTGAATCAACAGGGGTAGCAAACAAACATGCCAACAGAAATGCAAAGAAGAGATAAAAGGTTTAAGATGCTTACCAACTCCTAGCCCAAAGCTTTTGTTGCAAGGAAATGGAAGGGGCTTGGATGATGATGGTTTTGCAAAGTTGGAATGTTGAAGATGATGGATGACAATAACACTGGTGTTTAGCTATTATCTTTCACTCTTTGTATGATGTTTAGGGAGGTTTAAATGCTGTTTTGATTGCTTGGTTACTTTGTGCTGGTTTTGGATGATTTGTGAAAGAAAGGAATAGAATTTGCTCTAAAATTCCCTCCTAGAATTCTCTCTAAACTTGCTCAAAACCAACTCTGTTTTTGTAAAGAAAAACTGTCTGAAATGTGTATCAAAGGAGGTCTGAATTGTGTAGAAATTCATTGCAAAATTCACTCTCTTTTGGTCTAAAAAATCTGTGTATAATCCTGCAGCATTGCATGGCTTTTATAGGCAAATTAGGATCAAATGTCATCATGAAAAATCCTAAAGCAGGGCTGTTTTTGTGGGCTAAAATCAGGCTATTTGCCTTGCATTTAATGCAAAAGGGAAGAGGTGACATTGCCTTGTGATCATGGTCAAGACTTTGGCCAAATTCAGCACCCAATGAAGCTGATTTCTGACAGAAAATTGCTGGAAAAGTGAGAAAACATGGGCTGTTTGCAACTTGAGCTGTCCTTTGGGATTGATCCTTGCAATTTTGAGAAGACAAACAGGAAAGTAGTGTGCTGTTTGTGCAGAGGTTGGGAGAAACAAAAGGAACAAGTGTGCTGTTCTGAGAAGGAAAGAAAGAATGCTGGAAACAGGGTCAGCAATTTCAGACCTTGGGCAAGCACTTTGCAGCTATGTTTGACTGGTTTTTGGTGGAGAAGGAAGGAAGAAAAAGAGCAAGCTGCTTGCTGGAAAATGCAGGGTCAGTAGCAGGCCAAATGGTAGGGATGAGAGCTGCCCAAGGGCAGCCAACTTGCTTGGCACATGCCCTCTTTGGCACAAATTTCTTCTTTCCTTGATTTGCATTGCCACATGTTTTCTTTCTTTTTTTGTTGAATCCAACAGTAAAATTAAAATAATAATAGATGATAATAATAATAATAATAATAAAAGAAAGGTAAATCAGAAAATCAAAAACTGCAAAATTCGCAGAGTTCGCAGAGCGATTATAACATCGCTCTGCAAAATCCTTCGCAAAGTTCGCAGAGCGATTATGACATCGCACTGGGAAATCCTTTTTTCTTTTTTTTTTATTTTTATTTTTTTAAAAGGAGAAAAAATAAAAGTTGACTTTCTTTTTGACCTTGACTTTCTCTTTTTTTGTTGACTCTTTTTTTGAAAAAGCTTGGACAAAATTAGGGTACAACAGCAGGAACACTTCGTCAAGAATGCATCCCTAAAAGCTTCCCAAGACACAACAGCTCCTCCAAGCTCCAACCTCTGACGGGTGTTCATCCACCAATACTCAGCCTCCTCTGCAAGCATGTGGGTCGCCAACCGAACCTTCTGATCATCGATCGTCCCCATCGCACGGAAAATCCTCTTGATACCCTGAAGCCAAGTCTACGCACCCTCCGGGTCGTACCTCCCTTTGAACGTCGACAGATGGTTTCTCATGAAATGATCCAACCTCAACTCATCTGCTCCTCCCTGCTGCTGATGTTGCCAATGATCCGCCGCATTAGCATGCACCAACGCCTGAGCCATCGTATTAGCTATCGCCGCATCATTACGTCCAACCATCTTTATACTACACAACAAGCACCACCTAGTTAGAACAAAAACATCGACAATAATCCACATACTTATCGAATACAACATGATATTAACCAAGTGTTGGCCCGGACTAGACCGACCTGCTCAGATACCACATTGAAAAACCCCGACCCCTGAGACTATTAATTAAGCGAAAAATCATGCAACACAATTAATCGGAATCTAACAAATCTCCAATAACTCATACAAATTCCTCATAAAGAAAATCTCATCAACAATTATCACAACACAACGGAAATAAATCATCTCAACATAAACATCATCTCAGGTCTCAACATAAATATCTCAAAATAAATACAATCCTCATAAAATCAACAAATAAAATAAATCCCAGACTCCTAGATCAGAGCACCTAATCTAGACATCCTCGACAATAAAAACGAAAAAAATGGAGAATAGGCGTGACACCATCCTTAGCATAACTCACCGATCACTAATCCTTAACCTGCAAGTCTACTTCCACAAGGGTTGAACCCACGGATGAGGCAACAATAAAGCCACTAGAGGGTAAGATAATACATTCAACAAAAGAGTATAATAAACACACACGAATTTCAGGCAAAAACATCACTCAACATTCAAATATTCATCAACACAAAAAGCCTGGTTAGTACTCATGCAAAACTCGTAAATCATAGTATACCCCCATCATTATATAATTGTCAACTTAATTATACATCAACAATTAAATCACCATTTCAATTATAAATCATCAACAACACGATTATGAATCATTCCATAATTTTCACACACCAACAATTGACATTTACCACATAAATGCACAAGTTCACACCAAAACATTATGATGCGAAAATTGATCAAAAAGAACTTGAAATCAGCGCACACCAAGGAGCTAGTGGCGTGGGGTCCTTTGCTAATCATCATCAAGGACTGAGTTTAATTACTTGGTTATTTTAACCATTTAATTATTGCTGGTGCAGTCATTTTAATTACCAAGTTTGACAAATAAATCAGCCATTTAAATCCTATTCTGAGCAGTTACAAAGGAGCAAAATAAGGAGCATTCAAGGCCTTAATTTCGCCCAACCAACCATTGGAGCAGGAGTTACATAGCTGATGGAATAATGTCATTTTATTAGTATAATTGCTGTACTTTATTACCAGTTTTTATTATCCTTGCATTTGTATTTGCGGCTATATATGCCATGCTTGCTAAACATTGTAAGGCAGAATATTATGCAATAAACAATTCAGTTTACCCAGAATTTGTGTCTACATTTTCGAATGGTTATTAGCAAGTGACGTCTTGATAATAATCCGATTAGCTCAATTGGTGTTGAGTGCTAATCTCTTTGTTAAACTATTGGTGTAGTCTAACATTGCCTATCCTTTGCTGTTTCAGTTAAATACAAAACTATCCAAAAATACTTAGCAGAATTCAACTAATAAGGGTGGTACCTAGTATCTTCGTTATTGGTTGTTTGCTTCCGCTACATTACGAACTCAAGCACTCAAATTCGTATCATTTGTGGTATCAGAGCTTCGGCTCTGAATCCTTGTTACGTGACAATGGTGGATTACAACAGCGATGATTTCATGGACAGATTGCGTGAAGCCTTAAGGAGCGCCAATCTGGGAGATGAACGATGGAGGGCTAGAAGGAATGAACCACGCCCAAACGTGGATGAATTCAAAATCACCGAGCTACCTGAATTCAATGGCAGTGCAGACCCGGAGGTTTATTTGGAGTGGGAGCGCAAGATCGATAGAATGTTTGACTTCAAGGATCTTGACGATGAGAAGCGTTGTAAGTATGCTATTCTGAAACTTAGCAAAAGTGCATCGTTGTGGTATGAGGGCTTGAAGGCTCGAAGAATACGAGATAGGAAGGAGAAAATCAGTTCTTGGGAGTCCTTGAAAAGAAAGTTGCGCAAAAGGTATGTGCCATCGAACCACAGATTGAACTTGTACAAAAAGATTTCAGATTTAGTACAAGGAAAAATGAGTGTTACTGAGTACATTGATGAATTCGAAAACCTATGTTTAATGGGTGAGTTGGAGGAAAATGAAGAGCAAAAAATGAGTCGTTTTCTTCGTGGTCTGAATAAGAACATAGCATTTGCTGTTGAGCTATGTAATTATTCTGACTTCAACACTTTGTGCACCTTGTGTTTAAAAATTGAAAATCAAAATAAGAGCAGGTATAATGCTGGTGGTTCAAGTGGTTGGTCCAAGGGAGGTGTGTCAGGTAGTGCAGCTGCAGCCCCTAGCACTAAACCAAATGTGACGCAACCAAAACAGGTTGAGCCTACTCCTAAGCAATCTGGTGCTGCATCCAAAGAGACTAGCCTGTCAACGGTTAGGTGTTATAAGTGTCAAGGCTTTGGACACTTTGCTAGAGCTTGTCCTAATCAAAGAGTTGTGACCCTCAGAGAAGCGATTAGCATGCGTGATGAGTTGATTAAGGAAGAGGAAGAATCTGATGGCAATGTTGACGTGGAGGGGCTTGAAATTGTTGAAGATGTCGACAATGAGGTAGAAGAATATGGACCTCCCATCTATGATACTTTGGTGCTTAGAACTTTACAAGCTAAAACTGCACCCTTGGAGGGGGATCAAAGGAATCAAATCTTCTACACTAAGTGTCAAGTGAAGGATAAATGGTGTAGTGTCATTGTGGATGGAGGTAGTTGTACCAATGCAGCTTCAACTGAAATGGTGTCTAAGTTAGGATTACTTACAACAAAACATCCTAAACCTTATACACTACATTGGTTGGACAATGGGAGTAATATAAAAGTTACAAGACAGACTAATGTGGGGTTAACCATGGGGTCTTATGTTGATGAGATCTTGTGTGATGTTGTGCCTATGGATGCGAGTCATATACTGCTGGGACGTCCTTGGCAGTTTGATAGAGATGTGACGCATAGAGGAAGATCAAATGAGTATGAATTGAACTACAAAGGCAAGAAGATGGTGCTGAAACCTATGGCATCGAGTGAAGTTCGTTCCATGACTACACAAAGAGGTAAACAGCCTAGTCTCACTATGTTTGCTACTGAAAATGAAGTGAAAAATGCTATTGATAATGGTGAACTAGTTTACCTGTTGATTGCAAAGAATACTAAACAGGATGATATCGAAACCCCTCTTAAACAACAATTGGAGGCTGTTTTGGGTGAGTATGCAGATGTGTTTCCAATGGAATTACCAATTGGTTTGCCACCTATTCGTGGGATTGAGCATCAAATTGATCTAATTCCCGGAGCTCCATTACCAAACAAAGCTGCCTATAGGTGTAATCCGGAGGAGACAAAGGAGTTGCAACGACAAATTGAAGAACTGATCAGCAGGGGTTATGTGCGTGAATCAATGAGTCCTTGTGCTGTTCCAACGTTGCTGGTTCCTAAGAAGGATGGTTCCTGGAGAATGTGTATTGATAGTAGGGCAGTAAACAACATAACCATCAAATATCGCTTTCCCATTCCAAGGTTAGATGATATGCTGGATGAGTTACATGGGTCGGTTATATTCTCAAAAATCGATCTAAGGAGTGGATATCACCAAATCAGAATGCGTGAAGGTGATGAATGGAAGACGGCGTTCAAAACCAAACACGGTCTATATGAATGGCTGGTTATGCCGTTTGGACTCACGAATGCACCTAGCACCTTCATGAGGCTCATGAATGAAGTACTCAAACCCTTTTTGGGCAGGTTTGTTGTTGTTTACCTTGACGATATTTTGGTGTATAGCAGGTCTAGTGAGGAGCATTTCACTCATTTAAAACAAATCTTTGAGACCCTAAGAGCACAAAAACTCTATGGGAAGAAGGAGAAGTGTGACTTCTTGGTTGAAAGTGTGGTGTTTCTTGGATACGTTGTGTCTAAAGATGGAGTATCGGTTGATCCAACAAAGGTGGATGCTATCAAAACATGGCCAAGTCCTACAACAGTTTCGGAGGTGAGATCTTTCCATGGTCTTGCATCATTTTATCGACGCTTTATCCAGAATTTTAGCACTATAACAAGCCCTATTACTGAATGTTTGAAGAAGGGTGCGTTTGTGTGGAATGAGCAAGCACAAAAGGCTTTTGAATTAATTAAATTAAAGCTTTGTGAAGCTCCTGTTTTAGCTTTGCCCGACTTCACTCAACCATTTGAGGTCGAATGTGATGCTAGTGGGGTTGGCATTGGAGCTGTTTTGATACAAAACAAAAGGCCTATAGCGTATTTCTCAGAGAAACTTGGAGGAGCTCGATTGAACTATTGCACCTATGACAAGGAGTTCTATGCCATTGTAAGAGCTCTTGGTCATTGGAGTCATTATTTGCGTTCTAACCACTTTGTGTTGCATTCAGATCACGAGTCTCTAAAGTATATCAACGGACAACAAAAGTTGAGTCCAAGGCATGCTAAATGGGTTGAATTTCTTCAATCTTTTAATTTCTCTTCAAAGTACAAAGATGGTAAGAGTAACGTGGTGGCTGATGCCCTTTCAAGGAGGTATGCTTTGATTTCAATTCTCGAAACTCGCTTACTTGGTTTTGAGACTTTGAAAGACTATTATAAAGATGATGTAGACTTTGGTGAAATATACTCTAACTGTGAAAATGGAGCATTTGGAAAGTATATAATGCAGGATGGATTTTTGTTCAAAGAGAATCGGCTTTGCATTCCAAGGCATGCAATTCGTGAGTTACTAGTTCGTGAGGCTCATGGTGGAGGTTTGGCTGGTCACTTTGGCATTACAAAGACCCTGGAGATTTTAAAAGAACATTTTCATTGGCCAAAGATGTTAGGAGATGTGCAAAAGGTCATTAGCAAGTGTGTTACTTGTCATATGGTGAAGAGTTCTTTCAAACCAGGAGCGTATACTCCATTACCAACACCTAATGGTCCTTGGATGGACGTGAGCATGGATTTCATTGTGGCTTTGCCCCGCACACAGCGAGGTAAGGATGCAATTATGGTTGTTATTGATAGGTTTTCAAAGATGGCACACTTTGTAGCTTGTCACAAAACAGATGATGCTAGTAACGTTGCTGATTTGTACTTTCGTGAGATTGTGCGCTTACATGGAGTTCCTAAAACTATTGTTTCCGATCGTGATTCAAAGTTTTTGAGTTATTTCTGGAATACATTATGGAGGAAATTGGGTACTAAGTTGCTGTTCAGTACTTCCCATCACCCTCAAACCGATGGGCAAACAGAGGTGACTAATAGAACTCTTGGTACCTTGCTGCGTGGTTTGGTTAGTAAAACTCAAAAGGATTGGGACTTGAAGTTAGCTCATGCCGAATTTGCATACAATCGATCCCCTACATATGCTACTAATCATTCTCCTTTTGAAGTTGTTTATGGTGTGAATCCTTACTTGCCATTGGACCTGGTGGTTATGCCAAAGGAGGAACTAGTTCATCCAGATGCAAAGGCCAAACTCAAATCAATGATGAAACTACATGAGCAAGTGCGAGAAAGAATCAAGGCTGTAAATGAAGTCTACAAGCAAAGGTCTAAGAATAATAAGCCTAAGTTGTTCAACGAAGGTGATCTTGTATGGGTCCATTTGAGGAAAGAGAGATTCCCAAGCAAAAGAAAGAATAAGCTTATGCCTAGAGCTGATGGTCCCTTCAAAGTGATATCAAAGATCAATGACAATGCATACAAGATTGATTTGCCCGGAGAATATGGAGTACATGCAACTTTCAATATTGGAGATCTCTCACCATATTTGGATGATGATGGTATTCAAGAATTGAGGTCAATTCCTTTCAAAGGGGGAGGGGATGATGCGAAAATTGATCAAAAAGAACTTGAAATCAGCGCACACCAAGGAGCTAGTGGCGTGGGGTCCTTTGCTAATCATCATCAAGGACTGAGTTTAATTACTTGGTTATTTTAACCATTTAATTATTGCTGGTGCAGTCATTTTAATTACCAAGTTTGACAAATAAATCAGCCATTTAAATCCTATTCTGAGCAGTTACAAAGGAGCAAAATAAGGAGCATTCAAGGCCTTAATTTCGCCCAACCAACCATTGGAGCAGGAGTTACATAGCTGATGGAATAATGTCATTTTATTAGTATAATTGCTGTACTTTATTACCAGTTTTTATTATCCTTGCATTTGTATTTGCGGCTATATATGCCATGCTTGCTAAACATTGTAAGGCAGAATATTATGCAATAAACAATTCAGTTTACCCAGAATTTGTGTCTACATTTTCGAATGGTTATTAGCAAGTGACGTCTTGATAATAATCCGATTAGCTCAATTGGTGTTGAGTGCTAATCTCTTTGTTAAACTATTGGTGTAGTCTAACATTGCCTATCCTTTGCTGTTTCAGTTAAATACAAAACTATCCAAAAATACTTAGCAGAATTCAACTAATAAGGGTGGTACCTAGTATCTTCGTTATTGGTTGTTTGCTTCCGCTACATTACGAACTCAAGCACTCAAATTCGTATCACATTACCAAACACGACTCATGTGAATGTAATGCGCCTAATACGACTCTACATGCATGTGGTACCATCGTGATCTTAAATCACGCTACATTTGGATCTTGATCTTAAATCAAGCTACATTTGGATCTCGGTCTTAAACCAAGCTAGATATAAAATCTTGATCTTAAATCAAGCTACATTTGACCGACAATGAATGCATGGATGTTCACGTATGAACTTGACAATACACACCACATATAAATCATGATCTCAAACCATGCTACATTTCACCACATTTATTTGCATTATCAAATCAATACATTCCACACAATTCATGTTATCACCACATCATCATCTAATTCACACCTATAATGCATTAAGGCACATCCAGCATCATTCACTTCATATTAAAGCATTTCACTAAGTTTAATCATAAACACGCCATTCTTGCATTTATTCACCATAAATCACATAATCCACATTTCATGAATAAATCACATAATTTAATGGACACATTACATTAATGTTGATATTTTAAAAATAGTCACTAGTTTTCAAAATTTTATCATATCGACTTTCTCATATATATATATACATATATAAATTTGTTTATGCAAATATAAATACATAAAATCTGTAACGGGTGCGGTGCAAACATCGAACATTCTTTTGCATATAAAATAAAAAATTATTTAATAAAAACATTACACAAATACTCATTATTTTTTATATAATTATTTCAATGTTACGTGAGTATGAGTCTTTTACTAGTTTATTAATGAATGTGAAATGATCAAAACGAATTTAATAAATTGAAATTGATGAAATAGTTCTATATATATATAAAAAAAAAAAAAAAGCAATATGAATATACAGTTGAGATGTAATTAAGCAGACGAACACAGTATTACGATCCCTCCCTATTTTGGTTGTTTCTTGTGTCGTCGTGTTGATTCTGAAACTTAGAAATAGAATTAAAAAGAAAATGGCGATTAATAATTACGCAAGCAGTCGGTATTGTATGTCACCTCTGCATCATCATCGGCGGTCGTTTCATGTTGTAACAAAACCCTTTGTTCTTCTCCGCAACTACGCTCCGGTCGTTTTGGTTCGTTCCCATACCCAGAAACATGAACCCTCTTCTGCTATCGATTTTCTCACTCTCTGCCACTCTCTCAAGGTATGCTATGCTTTACAAACACAAAGATCCATCCATTCCTTCCTTATCTGATTGAATTTGTATTGTATTGTATTGTATTGTATTGTGTAGACCACAAAGAGGAAAGGTTGGGTTAATCATGGGATAAAAGGGGCTGAATCCATAGCTGACCATATGTACCGCATGGCTTTGATGTCCCTCATTGCTTCTGATGTTCCTGGATTGAGTAGAGAAAGGTTCAGTGCTTTCACTTTTTCTTCTTTCAATTTCTCCTCTTTGTCTTTACTCCTTTGCTTTCTTCTCTGCTGTGCAGATGTATTAAAATAGCTCTCGTCCATGATATTGCAGAAGGTATGTATGTCCCTCTCACTCACTCAATTGCGCGATAATAATCATTATTACATTTTCTCTTCGTTAAAACTAGCTACTCCCTCTGGTCACTATTATATGCAAAAATTTCAGATTATCTTGTATATATTATATTATAGACCAGATGCATTGGTTATTCAATGAATTGGAGGGTGTGGTGTTTATAACTTATACAACCAAGGCAAAATTTATTTACCAAAAATGTTGAATTATTTGTCTTTCTTTAATAAATTGTTACTTAGTTGTCTGTAATTGTGTGTGACTCAAAACATTGCTTTCTTCTAGCGTATATGTCTACAATAAAGAGATAAAAGGAATTTGGGTAAGGCATTATTAATTAAATAGTTTTTTTTCGATATATTTAGAATTATAATATATTGCAATCTGAGTTCAGTATTGTACTCAATAGCTATTGTAGGAGATATAACACCATCTGATGGTGTGCCTAAGGCTGAAAAGAGCCGAATGGAGCAGGAAGCTTTAAACAAAATGTGTCAAATTCTTGGTGGAGGGATGAGAGGTATTGCAAAACATATTTTTCTCTTAAGTTCCTCAGAGCTTTGAAATTTGGCTTCAACTTTATTTGAGATGACATTCTTTTTTGGTATTTGAAGCTGACGAGATTCAAGAACTGTGGTTGGAGTATGAAAACAATTCTTCTTTAGAGGCTAATGTTGTTAAAGATTTTGACAAGGTACGCATATGCTACCTAGTACGTAATGCAGATGGATCTGTTGTGTCTATTTTGCTCCTTCATCAAACCTTTCTCTGTTTACTATCTTGGACTCAAAGTAAATTGCACATTTGCACCCTCTTGTAGTGATGGAAACCGTAAAATCAACAACTGAAAATGTATATTATTTAACGGAAAATGATGAGCTCAAGGCTCTACAACGGTGAAAAATAGTAAATGAGAGAGATAAACCAGAGTCAAAGACTCCTAATCCAGAGCATAGCTCCTAACCAGAGAGAAACTCTCCTAACAACTTTCTAACAATATTCATCCATCAGTTACACAATACCCTCCCCTCTCTTTTATAATAGAAATATCCCTAAAATCAAGTAAATATCTTAACTAACTCTTATTGCCTAAACTTCTACAATCTTCTAGAATATGCCTTATCTTAGTGTTCTATCATTGCCATCCCCTTGAAAAATAGTTTTGTCCTCAAATCTGATCTCAAGACATAGAGGCACAAGCTCGAGTCTCCTAAATTGACTCTAGTGTGGCTGTGACGTGAACACTTGTGAAGAATACGTGCATGAGCAATGAAGCATAAGCTATGGAAAGTGCAGAAAGGTGTACCAAGACCAACAGAAAACTGCCACAATGCTACAACCTCGCTCGACCATTTTAAAGTCCTTTGCTGCCTCATAATTTTTTTCCAGGATCCCACTATCGATAACTTGTGAAGCCATCTTCATGTGATCGAAACATTCGATGAATTTGACTCCCAATAGTCAGAGAACAAATTCCATCGAAAGTCTTGTATCCATCAATCGTACTGTCAACATCATAAACCTCAATTGCAGGTGTTACCACATACTTGGTTAATTCCACTAATGCAAATGTTTGTTGCAGATCATCATTAACACTTAAAAGCTCATATTCCCCTGTAGTAGTGACCCTCAATTTACGTATATAGCATATCAGTGTTGCAGCAATTATAGTAACAAAAAGGAATGCAACAAACGAAAGTGTGCAATGGGCACTTCCCTCTTGGCCATTACTGAGTGGAGCAAGTGCAATTAGATTTCCAGTAAATTGGGGAGTCTTTGCATCCACCCCTTTTTCCACCAAGCATACTAATGGGAATAAGCAACCATTTGTACATATGAGAGTTTTTCTGTTTACCCCCAATGTCACGTACCCATGCTTCACCGCCAAGAGTAACAAGACCTGTAGAATCCATAATATCTATTCCCTTCTCAAAGACTAATGGCAAATAAATGCCAAAGTTTAAAATCCCATATATATCCCTAACCCAAATATTATCAATGAATTGGACCAAGTTTAATAGATTCACTGCAGTCCAACTTGTAAGTGGCATCCCCAAAAGAATATTACACTGGGCCTGATCTAGAAACTTACCAAATTCCCATTCTGCCCTTGTCGTCTTTCACACCCAATTTCGGCAACCAATGAACATGGATCTTTCTTCAA
>WNNG01000126.1:0-104090 GCA_018208015.1 Medicago ruthenica
GTATCTGAACGCGTATGTATGAATTTGGCAATGGTCTCTGTTGTAGATTGCATTTGAAAACTTATGTATATATTTTTGTAATATATATGCATGCTTGTTATAGTGATTGTTATTTTTGTTATTCTGCTGTGAGTGAATCAAATATATTTTGATCTGTTGATGTTTATGAAAATGCGTTTTCATTATGTTGTAACTTCCTATGTCCTTAACGTTTTTTTTATTAAAGTTAATAATCGGCGGTTAAGGGTTAGGGTGTTACAATAGGTGGTATCAGAGCAGGTCGATCCATTGGATCAATTAAGTTTAGTATACCCTTTGTGTAACATGTGTTTCCTTAAACACTGTGTTCTCACTTGTGTTATGTGGTGATTGGTAGTGTGTAGATATGACGCAACGAGCACTTGCGGATGCGATGGAGCGGATGGCGGATGCCATGGCTCAGGAGGCTGCTAGTAGGACTGCGGATAGAGCCGCACAACAAGCTAGAGGAGGCGGGGAAGATGAGCTGAGGCTCGAGAGGTTTATGAACAACAAACCGCCTATCTTCAAGGGAGGATACGATCCAGATGGAGCTCAGACTTGGTTGGAAGGAATTGAGAGAATTTTCGGGGCTATGCGTTGTCTGGACGCGCATAAGGTATTGCTGGAGGGTATGTTCTCCATGATGAGGCCGATCATTGGTGGGGAAACGCTAGTCAGAGGTTGGGAGCTGGTGGAGCTTTAGTTACTTGGGCTCGTTTCCGGAGAGAGTTTTTAACCAAGTATTTTCCGGCAGACGAGAGGAACCGTAAGGTGATTGAGTTCATGGAGCTCAAGCAGGGGAGTTTATCTGTTTCTGAATATGCGGCCAAGTTTGAAGATTTGTGTCGTTTTGCTCCTCATTACAACACGATGGAAGCTGAGGAAGACAAGTGTGTAAAGTTTGAAAATGGGCTGAGGCCAGACATCAAGCAGTTGATTGGGTTTAGCGAGATCAGGAATTTTCCGATGTTGGTGAATAAGAGCCGAATATGCGATAAGGACAGTAAAGCTAAGCTAATTACTACAAAGCCGCGAATGAGAAGAGGGGAAAGGACATGGCTAGAGGTAAACCGTATGGCAGAGGTGGGAAGAAACCAGTGAAAGTGGGAGTAGTGGTGACAATTTTGGAGGTATAGGAATTGCTTTAAGTGTGGGCAACCGGTACATCGTTTTTTTGAGTGCCCAAAGAATGATGGAAAGTGTTTCAAGTGTGGTGATTCCTAACCACAAAGCTGATCAGTGCAAGAAGGGTGTTGTGTGCTTCAACTGCAAAGAAGCGGGTCATAAGAGCAACGTGTGTAAGAAGCCTAGAGCGGCTGGAGGAAAAGTGTTTGCTTTAGATGGTGGTGATGCGAAGGCGGACAAACTTGATCAGAGGTACATGTTTTATCAATAATACTCCTTTGTCTGCTATTATTGATACGGGTGCTACCCATTCGTTTATTTCTGTGGATTGCGTTAAGAGGTTGGGTCTTAGAGTAGAAAATATGATGGGACGCATGGTTATAGAAACGCCTGCAAGTGGTTCGGTATCGACTACTCTAGTCCTGTGTTGACTGTCCAGTCACTATGTATGGTCGACACTTTGGTATGGACTTAGTCTGCATTCCGTTGAGCGGAATAGACGTTATCTTTGGTATGAACTGGTTAGAATTTAATCGGGTTCATATCAACTGTGGTAAGAAGACGGTTATGTTTCCAAGACTGGAGCCAGAGTTGTGTTCGAAGCTCATGTGTTGTCGAGAAGTGGTAAGATCAGTGAAGGCTCAAGAGGACGTGTTTGCTATGTTTGCTTCGTTGAGAGTGGAAGAGAAGATGGAGGTTGATGCGTTGCCGGTGGTGCGTGATTTCACAGATGTTTTTCCAGATGACATTTTGGATTTACCACCCGAGAGAGAGGTTGAATTCGCAATTGACATAGTACCTGGCACTAGTCCAATATCAATGGCGCCGTATCGTATGTCAGCTGCTGAACTAGAAAAGTTGAAGGAACAATTGGAAGAATTGTTAGAGAAAAGGTTTGTAAGACCGAGTGTATCGCCGTGGGGTGCGCCGGTTCTGTTGGTAAAGAAGAAAGATGGTAGTATGCGTTTGTGCATCGACTATCGTCAGTTGAATAAAGCAACTATCAAGAACAAGTATCCACTTCCGAGGATAGATGATTTGATGGATCAGTTAGTGGGAGCCTGTGTGTTCAGCAAGATTGATTTGAGATCGGGATATCACCAGATAAGAGTTAAGGCGGAGGATATACCGAAGACTGCTTTCAGGACAAGGTATGGTCACTACGAGTACGCTGTTATGCCTTTTGGAGTTACTAATGCACCTGGAGTGTTTATGGAATATATGAATCGTATATTTCATTCCTTTTTGGATCGATTCGTGGTGGTCTTCATAGACGATATTTTGGTATACTCGAAGACGGAAGAGGAACATGCCGAGCATTTGAGGATTGTGTTGGAGGTGTTGCGCGAGAAGAAGCTTTATGCAAAATTTTCTAAGTGTGAATTTTGGTTGCATAAAGTTAGCTTTTGGGTCACGTCATTTCAAGTGGTGGTATAGCAGTGGATCCTGCTAAGGTAGAGGCAGTGCAAGATTGGGGAACGCCGGAGTCTGTTACTGAGATCCGAAGTTTTCTTGGTTTGGCCGGTTACTATCGGAGGTTCATCGAAGGATTTTCAAAGTTGGCGTTGCCATTGACGCAGTTGACTAGGAAGGGTCAAGCTTTCATTTGGGATGACAAGTGTGAGCAGAGTTTCCAAGAGCTGAAGAGGAGGTTGACATCTGCACCTGTGCTAATTCTGCCAAATCCGAAGGAACCGTTCGTGGTTTATTGTGATGCGTCGAAGATGGGTCTAGGTGGTGTGTTGATGCAGAGGGGACAAGTTGTTGCTTATGCATCAAGACAGCTGAAGATTCATGAGAGGAACTATCCTACGCATGATTTGGAGCTAGCTGCTGTCGTGTTTGTTCTCAAGATTTGGAGGCACTACTTGTATGGGTCAAGGTTCGAGGTTTTCAGCGATCACAAGAGTCTGAAATACTTGTTTGATCAGAAGGAGCTCAATATGAGGCAAAGAAGATGGTTAGAGTTTCTTAAGGATTATGATTTCGAGTTGAGTTATCACCCGGGTAAGGCTAATGTGGTAGCCGATGCGTTGAGTAGGAAGTCTTTGCATATGTCGTCTCTAATGGCGAAGGAACTGATATTGATTGAAGAGTTTAGAGACCTCAGTTTGGTTTGTGAAAGGACAACCAGAAGCGTGAAGCTAGGGATGTTGAGATTGACGAATGATTTTCTTGAAGAGGTTGTGGAAAAGCAAAAGTCTGATGTGAGATTGATGAAGCTTAAGACGCTCATCGAGCAAGGGAAAAAGGTAAACGTTGAGATCGATGAGAAAGGCGTGATGAGGTGTCAGGGAAGGTTATGTGTACCTGATGTGCCTGAGCTGAAGCGGATGATTTTGGAGGAAGGTCACAGAAGCAACTTAAGTATTCATCCTGGTGTTACTAAGATGTATCAAGATCTGAGGAAAATATTTTGGTGGCAAGGGATGAAGAAAGAGATTGCCGAGTTTGTTTTCGCATGTTTGACTTGTCAGAAGTCCAAGGTGGAGCATCAGAAGCCGTCGGGGCTATTGCAACCTATGTTTATTCCCGAGTGGAAATGGGATAGTATTGCGATGGATTTTGTAAGCGGTTTGCCGAAGACGTCGAAAGGTAACAATATGATTTGGGTAGTTGTCGACAGGTTAACAAAGTCTGCTCATTTCATAGCTATCAAGACCGGTATGCTAGTACCGAAGTTGGCTGAGATTTATGTCGAGCAAATCGTGAGATTGCATGGAATACCGTCGAGTATCGTATCAGATCGAGATCCCCGTTTTACTTCAAGGTTTTGGGAGAGTTTGCAAGAGGCGTTGGGGACTAAGTTGCGGATGAGTTCTGCTTATCACCCGCAGACAGATGGTCAGTCGGAGAGGACGATTCAATCATTGGAGGATTTGTTAAGATCGTGCATTTTGGAACAAGGAGTGAGTTGGGAAGCTTGCTTACCATTGATTGAGTTTACGTATAACAACAGTTTTCATTCGAGCATTGGTATGGCACCTTTTGAAGCGTTGTATGGGAGAAGATGTAGAACACCTTTGTGTTGGTTTGAATCGGGAGAAAGTGTGGTGCTTGGACCTGAGATTGTGCAACAAACGACCGAGAAGATCAAGATGATCCAAGAAAAGATGAGAGCGTCGCAGAGTCGCCAGAAAAGCTATGCCGACAAGAGAAGAAAGGATATAGAATTTCAAGAAGGAGATCATGTGTTTCTAAGAGTTACATCGACTACGGGTATTGGACGGGCTTTGAAATCGAAGAAGTTAGCATCGAGGTTCATTGGTCCGTATCAGATTTTGAAGAGGATTGGGAAGGTGGCGTATAGGATTGCGTTACCGCCGTCGTTGTCAAATCTACATGACGTTTTTCACGTGTCTCAATTAAGGAAATACGTATCGGATCCGTCACATGTGATTGAGTCGGACGAGATACAAGTGAGAGAGAATTTAACGGTTGCAACGGTACCCTTAAGGATTGAAGGACAAGAGATGAAGAAGCTCAGGAACAAAGAGATTTCATCGGTGAAAGTCGTTTGGGGAGGCCCAGCCGGTGAATATGCGACGTGGGAGCTCGAGAGCAAGATGCGGGACTCCTATCCAGAGTTGTTTTCAGGTATTTTCGAGGACGAAAATTCTTTTTAGGGGGGTAGAGTTGTAACGACCCTATTTTCGTAAGTTATATTTTTATATATTTTATTTTATGGATTTGCATTTAAAAATATTTTCTCGTAATCTAGAAATAATTATTTGGCGCGAGGATAAGTTCGTGATCGAGTTTTTAGGGTTTTGGGGAGAAATTGGGCCAAGAAGATGAATAGTATTGGGCTTTTGAGTTATGAGTAGTAATGATCCTATGTTTATGATAGTAGTGAGCTTGGATTGAAAATAGAAGGCTAGGATTGGTCCTTGAGAGTTAGTAAGGAATGGATGGCCAAGATTGCTTTGCTTGAGTTATAAGATTATCACAAAGACTTTGAATATCACTATTCATTTTCTTTGTGGAAAAAGCTTGGGAAGTGAAAGAGAAGGAGAAGAGCAAGAGAAACCTAGGGCAAGAGGAAGCTTAAGTTTTGTTAGAGAATCATCATTTCAAGGTAAGAGAGGTAGTATTGCTATTTCACAAGTGATTGAGAAGGGGAGAATGTCTATTTCTCCATCCTAAACTTCCTCTCACTTTGTCTAGGTTTTGATAGAAAGTTTTTATGGTTTAAAGATGTTAAATGATCATGTTTTGCTTACTTGATGCTAAGTAATGTTGCTAGCATGTTTAGTTGAAGTTTTGTGAGTGTTATAGTGTTTTTGAACTCAAAGGAAAAGTTATAGAAAGTTAGTGTTTTAAACCCTAATTTCTTTGCTAGATATAAGCCTTGCTTGTGATTGTTTTAAATGATGTTTTATGATGGAAAATCGTTTTTAACAAGTCCTGGAACTTTGGGTAACCTTGAATGGGCTAAAATGGTGGAAAATCACATTTTTACATGATTTTATACTGATATGGTCGCTGTAGCGACGGACCGTCGCTTGTAGCGACCAGGCAGGATAATTCCCTGCCTATCCGCGCTTGTAGCGACCACACTGGCGCTTGTAGCGACCAGGGGCGCTTGTAGCGACCAAGGGCTCGCTTGTAGCGACCAACCCTGGACATGCCAACTTCGTTGAGCTGTTTTGAGAGTCCTGGTACGCGCGGGGATGATTTTTGCTACTGCATTCTCATAATATGTTTTGGAAACCTTGCCCACCATTTTAACTTATTCTTAATGCTTCCTAAAGAGTAATTATTCAAGGAAAGCTTGAGTATATACATGTTGTGTCTTATGATTTGGCCATGAGAGCCTAGTAGTTGTGTTTGTTGTTGTTGATGTTGTGATAATTGTCAGAGTGCTGATAATTTAGTGGTTGTGTTTGTTGTTGTTGTTGTGATAATTATCAGAGTGCTGATAATTAGTTGTGTTAGTAAGTATCATATATTTGCTAAGTGAATCATCATGCATTTCATGATTGTATGATATCAAGAGTGCTTGGTATATGAAATCCAAGAGTGCTTGGTTATCAAGAGTGCTTGATAAGGATATAAGTTTATCCAAAATGATTTGGTACCACATGCATTAGAGAATGCATTTGAGGCATGCATCCTTTGTGACATTAGTGTTCATTTGGAAATTATGTGTGCATAATGGTTGTTAAGTGATAATTGTTATTGATGAGTGTTGTGCTTTGTCGATTATGTGTTGTGTTTTTGGTTATGTATAATAATGTGTTATTTATACATGTTTATTGTTTGTGATACTAACACTCTCTGTTATGTGTTATCTGCTGGATCTTTGGGGATCCAGAATATCAGGTTGACGAAGCTATCGTCGAGGAGTAGCTTTTGCTGTTTAGGAGCCTACGTAGTGGTGAGGGCATAGCTTAGCTATCCTTACTTTTTTGTACTAGGTGTTGTATCCTAGTTAGAGTCTAGGGCTCTGATATTTGTAACACTATTTTGGGTATCTGAACGCGTATGTATGAATTTGGCAATGGTCTCTGTTGTAGAATTGCCCCTTATGAAAAATCTTATGTATATATTTTTGTATATTATATGCATGCTTGATTATAAGCTGATTGTCTGCTGTTTTGTTATTTTCCGCTGCTGTATGTGAAACAAATATATTTTGATCTGTTGATGTTTATGAAAATGCGTTTTCATTATGTTGTAACTTCCTATGTCCTTAACGTTTTTTTGTTATTAAAGTTAATAATCAGCGGTTAAGGGTTAGGGTGTTACAACATTATTCTAAATGTTATATTCGGTTAAAACTGATCACTTTGACTTGTATATGACAGCTAGGATAAGATGTCCGGGAGAAGAAGAGGTAGACCTCGTACTAATCAAGCTAGTGACGAAAGTGGAGGACCTAGCATGAATTGGGAGCAAATGATTCAACAACAACAGGCCTGGCAGCAGCAGTATCAGGAGCAACAAGCTCAGAATGCATTACAGTATCAGCAAATGATGCCGATGATGCAACAACAGTCTCAGCAACAAGCCCAGGCTCAACAACAATGGATGGAAATGATGCAGCAAGGTCAAGGTTTCCATCCACAGCCACCACCCCCTCCAGTAATTGGTAATCCAGTGTTCCGGGAGTATAACAGGCATCACCCTCCGGAGTTCAATGGAGAAGGTGAACCACAAGAAGCAAGAAAGTGGATTAAGCAAATGGAAAAGATTTTCAGAATGGCTGAGTGTTCCGGGGAAGATAAAGTGGTCTACGCCACAACCAACTCAGAGGCGCAGCAGAAGATTGGTGGGAATCTGCTCAGCGCAGGATGGAAGCCAATGGTGTAGAAGTGAATTGGGAGAACTTTAAAGGAGTGATGTTAGAAAAGTATTTACCTTTGTCTTACAAGGTAAAGAAGGAACAAGAGTTCTTAGAATTGAAGCAGGGTAGCATGTCAGTAGTTGAATTTACTAAGAAGTTTGAGGAGCTGTCTTATTATTCCACACACAATGAGTATGCCGAGAATGAAGTGTGGAAGATGAATCAGTATAAAAGAGGATTAAGAGGTGAGATTGATACAGCAGTTAGCCTTCAGAGAACTGCGAGTTATGATGAGTTGGTACACGATAGCTTAGTGGTTGAGGCAGGACTTGCAAAGGCCTCGAAAGAAAGAGCGGCAACTTATGAGAAGAAGAAAAGCAGGATGTCGGATAAGTATCACGATAAACTCAAGCCAAAAGGATCCCCTCAGAGAGGGAAACAGACATACTCTCCAAGATCAAATCCTCCACGGACTAACCCTACTTGTAAGACGTGTGGGAGAATGCATCAAGGAGAGTGTATGGAAGGTGCTAATGTATGCTTTGGATGTAAGCAGCCCGAACACTTCTTGAGAGAATGCCCCTATAGGCGAGGAAAAGGAGTAGCTGAAGGAACTACAACCAGTAAGGGCAGGGTGTACTCCTTAAATGGTGCAAAGGCTCTTGCCAATGAAGATTTGATTGCCGGTATGTGTTACCTTGGTTCATACCCAGTAAAAGTTCTTTTCGATTGCGGCGCTACATGTTCTTTTATTTCATATAAATGTGTAGAGGCACTACAACTACCTTTGTCTCCCTTGAATCCTCCGATGTTAGTATCTACCGCTACTGAGGGCGGAATTGAGGCAAAGTATGTTTGTGAGAATTGTCATGTCACTGTGTCTAGTAAGACTTACTATGTTGATTTAGTTTGCCTCCCGATGGAGCAACTTGACATAATCTTACGCATGGATTGGCTCTCTGTAACGACCCTATTTTCGTATGTTATATTTTTATATATTTTATTTTATGGATTTGCATTTAAAAATATTTTCTCGTAATCGAGAAATAATTATTTGGCGCGAGGATAAGTTCGTAATCGAGTTTTTGGGGTTTTGGACGAAATTGGGCCTAAGGCGTGAATAGTATTGGGCTTTTGAG
The DNA here is from genome assembly GCA_018208015.1 of Medicago ruthenica. Lineage (NCBI taxonomy): Eukaryota > Viridiplantae > Streptophyta > Magnoliopsida > Fabales > Fabaceae > Medicago > Medicago ruthenica. The sequence continues at coordinate 8,575 of WNNG01000126.1, forward strand.
TTTATGGGTAGTAATGATCCTATGTATATGATAGTAGTAAGCTTAGATGAGAATAGAAGGCTAGGATTGGTCCTTGAGAGTTAGTAAGGAATGGATGGCCATGATTGATTGGCTTGGGTTATAAGGATTATCACAAAGACTTTGACAATCACTATTCATTGTCTTTGTGGAGAAGCTTGGAAACGTGAAAGAGAAGGAGAAAAGCAAGAGAAACTAGGGCAAGTGGAGAAGCTTGAGTTTGCTAGAGAAACATCGATTCCGGGTAAGAGAGGTAGTATGCTTATTCACAAGTGATTTGAGAAGGGGAGAATGTCGATTTCTCCATCCCAAACTTCTCCTTTCACTTTGTCTATGTTTTGATGGAAAGTTTTTATGATTAAAGTTGTTAATGATCATGTTATGCTTATTTGATGCTAAGTGATGTTGCTAGTATGTTTAATTGAAGTTATATGATGTTTATCTATGTTTTGGAAATTGGAGAATGTTGTTGTTGTTCAAGAGAAGCTTGAGTAAAACCCTAACATGGTGGTTTTTGTTAAGGCCATCATGTCGTGTGAGTATGTGTTAAATAATGCTTGGAATGGCTGGTAGGAGCTAATAGAGTGTGTCTAAGGTTTTGAAAGTGGATTTGGACTTAATAATATTAAAGACTAAGGTGTGGGAAGTGATGAATATGTTTTTGAAATGGATAAGTTATCAAAAGGTGTGGGTTTTCCTTTGAAACCCTTATGTGTTTGAGATTTTGGTATGATTGCTTGGTTTATTTGAGATTGTTGAACATGGTTGAGTATATACATGTTGTGTCTTATGATCTGGCCATGAGAGCCTAGTGTTTGTGTTTGTTGTTGTTGTGATAATTATCAGAGTGCTGATAATTAGTTGTGTTAGTAAGTATAGTGATAAGTGTACACTAATATTAGTGAATATGTAGTGTAAGTATCATATATTTGCTAAGTAAATCATCATGCATTTCATGATTGTATGATACCCGGTACGGGTTATTCGATGATATCCGGTGCGGAAATGAAATCCAAGAGTGCTTGGTTATCAAGAGTGCTTGGTAAGGATATAAGTTTATCCAAAATGATTTGGTACCACATGCATTAGAGAATGCATTTAAGGCATGCATCCTTTGTGACATTAGTGTTCTTTTAGGAATTATGTGTGCATAATGGTTGTTAAGTGATAATTGTTATTGATGAGTTTTGTGCTTTGTCAATTACGTGTTGTGTTTTGGTTATGTATAATAATGTGTTATTTATACATGTTTATTGGTTGTGATACTAACACTCTCTGTTTTGTGTTATCTGCTGGATCTTTGGGAATCCAGAATATCAGGTTGACGAGACTATCGTCGAGGAGTAGCATTTTGCTGTTTAGGAGCCTGCGTAGTGGTGAGGGCATAGCTTAGCTATCCTTACTTTTTGTACTAGGTGTTGTATCCTAGTTAGAGTTTAGGGCTCTGATAGTTGTAACACTACTTTGGGTATCTGAACGTGTATGTATAAATTTGGCAATGGTCTCTGTTGTAGATTTGGATGTTAGTTTTCTAATGCCGTTGGTCTGACGTTAAAACGATTTATAGAACTTGAGTTATGGTCAAATTACTGCACGTAGGTCACAGTGAATTCTTATGGATTTTCTGCACAACTTTTCCGAATTTGAAACGAAAACTGGTATTGATCGGTACAGAATTGGCCTTGGGTGTAAACATGAATGTTTTAGATAATTTTGTTAGCTTTCCAGTGGCTTTGGTATGACGTGAAAATGACTTTTAGTTTTTGAGTTATGATGAAAATACTCCCAGGAGGTCTTAGTGAAATTGTATGGTGACAGCATTTTCTGTTTCATGTTTTTGCGTCTTTTTCACACGTCTCTGTTTTAAATTGGTCTTTGGTATAAACATGTGAAATGTTGTAATGTGTTTTGAAAACAAAAAAAGAATGACGCAATCGATTTCGTGAACGTGGATATAGAAGGGGTATCCTGGTATAGAAGGGGTATCCTGGTATAGAAGGGGTATCCTAGTTAGAAGGGGTATCACCTCCACTATTTAATTCGTCTCCACTATTTATCATAAGCTGTTTGTCTGCTGTTTGTTATTTTTCCGCTGCAGTATGTGAATCAAATATATTTTGATCTGTTGATGTTTATGAAAATGCGTTTTCATTATGTTGTAACTTCCTATGTCCTTAACGTTTTTTTTTATTAAAGTTAATAATCGGCGATTAAGGGTTAGGGTGTTACAATAGTTGGTATCAGAGCAGGTCGATCCATTGGATCAATTAAGTTTAGTATACCCTTTGTGTAACATGTGTTTCCTTAAACACTGTGTTCTCACTTGTGTTATGTGATGATTGGTAGTGTGTGGATATGACGCAACGAGCACTTGCGGACGCGATGGAGCTGATGGCGAATGCCATGGCTCAGGAGGCTGCTAGTAGGACCGCGGATAGAGCCGCACAACAAGCTAGAGGAGGCGGGGAAGATGAGCTGAGGCTCGAGAGGTTTATGAACAACAAACCGCCTATCTTCAAAGGAGGATACGATCCAGATGGAGCTCAGACTTGGTTGGAAGGAATTGAGAGAATTTTCGGGGCTATGCGTTGTCTGGACGCGCATAAGGTATTGCTAGGAGGGTATGTTCTCCATGATGAGGCCGATCATTGGTGGGGAAACGCTAGTCAGAGGTTGGGAGCTGGTGGAGCTTTGGTTACTTGGGCTCGTTTCCGGAGAGTGTTTTTAACCAAGTATTTTCCGGCAGACGAGAGGAACCGTAAGGTGATTGAGTTCATGGAGCTCAAGCAGGGGAGTTTATCTGTTTCTGAATATGCGGCCAAGTTTGAAGACTTGTGTCGTTTTGCTCCTCATTACAACACGATGGAAGCTGAGGAAGACAAGTGCGTAAAGTTTGAAAATGGGCTGAGGCCAGACATCAAGCAGTTGATTGGGTTTAGCGAGATCAGGAATTTTCCGATGTTGGTGAATAAGAGCCGAATATGTGATAAGGACAGTAAAGCTAAGGCTAATTACTACAAAGCCGCGAATGAGAAGAGGGGAAAGGACATGGCTAGAGGTAAACCGTATGGCAGAGGTGGGAAGAAACCAGATGAAGGTGGGAGTAGTGGTGGCAAGTTTGGAGGTAATAGGAATTGCTTTAAGTGTGGACAACCGGGACATCGTCTTTTTGAGTGCCCGAAGAATGATGGAAAATGTTTCAAGTGTGGTGATCCTAACCACAAAGCTGATCAGTGCAAGAAGGGTATTGTGTGCTTCAACTGCAAAGAAGCGGGTCATAAGAGCAACGTGTGTAAGAAGCCTAGAGCGGCTGGAGGAAAGGTGTTTGCTTTAGATGGTGGTGATGCGGAGGCGGACAACTTGATCAGAGGTACATGCTTTATCAATAATACTCCTTTGTCTGCTATTATTGATACGGGTGCTACCCACTCGTTTATTTCTGTGGATTGCGTTAAGAGGTTGGGTCTTAGAGTAGAAAATATGATGGGACGCATGGTTATAGAAACGCCTGCGAGTGGTTCGGTATCGACTACTCTAGTCTGTGTAGACTGTTCAGTCACTATGTATGGTCGACATTTTGGAATGGATTTAGTCTGCATTCCGTTGAGCAGAATAGACGTTATCTTTGGTATGAATTGGTTAGAATTTAATCGGGTTCATATCAACTGCGGTAAGAAGACGGTTATGTTTCCAAGACCGGAGCCAGAGTTGTGTTCGAAGCTCATGTGTTGTCGAGAAGTGGCAAGATCAGTGAAGGCTCAAGAGGACGTGTTTGCTATGTTTGCTTCGTTGAGAGTGGAAGAGAAGAATGAGGTTGATGCGTTGCCGGTGGTGCGTGATTTCACAGATGTTTTTCCAGATGACATTTTGGATTTACCACCCGAGAGAGAGGTTGAATTCGCAATTGACATAGTACCTGGTACTAGTCCAATATCAATGGCGCCGTATCGTATGTCAGCTGCTGAACTAGAAAAGTTGAAGGAACAATTGGAGGAATTGTTAGAGAAAAGGTTTGTAAGACCGAGTGTATCGCCGTGGGGTGCGCCGGTTCTGTTGGTAAAGAAGAAAGATGGTAGTATGCGTCTGTGCATCGACTATCGTCAGTTGAATAAAGCAACTATCAAGAACAAGTATCCACTTCCGAGGATAGATGATTTGATGGATCAGTTAGTGGGAGCCTGTGTGTTCAGCAAGATTGATTTGAGATCGGGATATCACCAGATAAGAGTTAAGGCGGAGGATATACCGAAGACTGCTTTCAGGACAAGGTATGGTCACTACGAGTACGCTGTTATGCCTTTTGGAGTTACTAATGCACCTGGAGTGTTTATGGAATATATGAATCGTATATTTCATTCCTTTTTGGATCGATTCGTGGTGGTCTTCATAGACGATATTTTGGTATACTCGAAGACGGAAGAGGAACATGCCGAGCATTTGAGGATTGTGTTGGAGGTGTTGCGCGAGAAGAAGCTTTATGCAAAATTTTCTAAGTGTGAATTTTGGTTGCATAAAGTTAGCTTTTTGGGTCACGTCATTTCAAGTGGTGGTATAGCAGTGGATCCTGCTAAGGTAGAGGCCGTGCAAGATTGGGGAACGCCGGAGTCTGTTACAGAGATCCGAAGTTTTCTTGGTTTGGCCGGTTACTATCGGAGGTTCATCGAAGGATTTTCAAAGTTGGCGTTGCCGTTGACACAGTTGACTAGGAAGAGTCAAGCTTTCGTTTGGGATGACAAGTGTGAGCAGAGTTTCCAAGAGCTGAAGAGGAGGTTGACATCTGCACCTGTGCTAATTCTGCCAAATCCGAAGGAACCGTTCGTGGTTTATTGTGATGCGTCGAAGATGGGTCTAGGTGGTGTGTTGATGCAGAAGGGACAAGTCGTTGCTTATGCATCAAGACAGCTGAAGATTCATGAGAGGAACTATCCTACGCAAGATTTGGAGCTAGCTGCGGTCGTGTTTGTTCTCAAGATTTGGAGGCACTACTTGTATGGGTCAAGGTTCGAGGTTTTCAGCGATCACAAGAGTCTGAAATACTTGTTTGATCAGACGGAGCTCAATATGAGGCAAAGAAGATGGTTAGAGTTTCTTAAGGATTATGATTTCGAGTTGAGCTATCACCCGGGTAAGGCTAATGTGGTAGCCGATGCGTTGAGTAGGAAGTCTTTGCATATGTCGTCTCTGATGGCGAAGGAACTGAGATTGATTGAAGAGTTTAGAGACCTCAGTTTGGTTTGTGAAAGGACAACCAGAAGCGTGAAGCTAGGAATATTGAGGTTGACGAATGATTTTCTTGAAGAGGTTGTGGAAAAGCAAAAGTCTGATGTGAGATTGACGAAGCTTAAGACGCTCATCGAGCAAGGGAAAAAGGTAAACGTTGAGATCGATGAGAAAGGCGTGATGAGGTGTCAGGGAAGGTTATGTGTACCTGATGTGCCTGAGTTGAAGCGGATGATCTTGGAGGAAGGTCACAGAAGCAACTTAAGTATTCATCCTGGTGTTACTAAGATGTATCAAGATCTGAGGAAAATGTTTTGGTGGCAAGGGATGAAGAAAGAGATCGCCGAGTTTGTTTTCGCGTGTTTGACTTGTCAGAAGTCCAAGGTGGAGCATCAGAAGCCGTCGGGGCTATTGCAACCTATGTTTATTCCAGAGTGGAAATGGGATAGTATTGCGATGGACTTTGTAAGCGGTTTGCCGAAGACGTCGAAAGGTAACAATATGATTTGGGTAGTTGTCGACAGGTTAACAAAGTCTGCTCATTTCATAGCTATCAAGACCGGTATGCTAGTACCGAAGTTGGATGAGATTTATGTTGAGCAAATCGTGAGATTGCATGGAATTCCGTCGAGTATCGTATCAGATCGAGATCCCCGTTTTACTTCAAGGTTTTGGAAGAGTTTGCAAGAGGCGTTGGGGACTAAGTTGCGGATGAGTTCTGCTTATCACCCGCAGACGGATGGTCAGTCGGAGAGGATGATTCAATCATTGGAGGATTTATTAAGATCGTGCATTTTGGAACAAGGAGTGAGTTGGGAAGCTTGCTTACCATTGATTGAGTTTACGTATAACAACAGTTTTCATTCGAGCATTGGTATGGCACCTTTTGAAGCGTTGTATGGGAGAAGATGTAGAACACCTTTGTGTTGGTTTGAATCGGGAGAAAGTGTGGTGCTTGGACCTGAGATTGTGCAACAAACGACCGAGAAGATCAAGATGATCCAAGAAAAGATGAGAGCGTCGCAGAGTCGTCAGAAAAGCTATGCCGACAAGAGAAGAAAGGATATAGAATTTCAAGAAGGAGATCATGTGTTTCTAAGAGTTACATCGACTACGGGTATTGGACGAGCTTTGAAATCGAAGAAGTTAGCATCGAGGTTCATTGGTCCGTATCAGATTTTGAAGAGGATTGGGAAGGTGGCGTATAGGATTGCGTTACCGCCGTCGTTGTCAAATCTACATGACGTTTTTCACGTGTCTCAACTAAGGAAATACGTATCGGATCCGTCACATGTGATTGAGTCGGACGAGATACAAGTGAGAGAGAATTTAACGGTTGCAACGGTACCCTTAAGGATTGAAGGACAAGAGATGAAGAGGCTCAGGAACAAAGAGATTTCATCGGTGAAAGTCGTCTGGGGAGGCCCAGCCGGTGAATATGCGACGTGGGAGCTCGAGAGCAAGATGCGGGACTCCTATCCAGAGTTGTTTTCAGGTATTTTCGAGGGCGAAAATTCTTTTTAGGGGGGTAGAGTTGTAACGACCCTATTTTCGTATGTTATATTTTTATATATTTTATTTTATGGATTTGCATTTAAAAATATTTTCTCGTAATCGAGAAATAATTATTTGGCGCGAGGATAAGTTCGTAATCGAGTTTTTGGGGTTTTGGACGAAATTGGGCCTAAGGCGTGAATAGTATTGGGCTTTTGAGTTTATGAGTAGTAATGATCCTATGTATATGATAGTAGAAAGCTTAGATGAGAATAGAAGGCTAGGATTGGTCCTTGAGAGTTAGTAAGGAATGGATGGCCATGATTGATTGGCTTGGGTTATAAGGATTATCACAAAGACTTTGACAATCACTATTCATTGTCTTTGTGGAGAAGCTTGGAAACGTGAAAGAGAAGGAGAAAAGCAAGAGAAACTAGGGCAAGTGGAGAAGCTTGAGTTTGCTAGAGAAACATCGATTCCGGGTAAGAGAGGTAGTATGCTTATTCACAAGTGATTTGAGAAGGGGAGAATGTCGATTTCTCCATCCCAAACTTCTCCTTTCACTTTGTCTATGTTTTGATGGAAAGTTTTTATGATTAAAGTTGTTAATGATCATGTTATGCTTATTTGATGCTAAGTGATGTTGCTAGTATGTTTAATTGAAGTTATATGATGTTTATCTATGTTTTGGAAATTGGAGAATGTTGTTGTTGTTCAAGAGAAGCTTGAGTAAAACCCTAACATGGTGGTTTTTGTTAAGGCCATCATGTCGTGTGAGTATGTGTTAAATAATGCTTGGAATGGCTGGTAGGAGCTAATAGAGTGTGTCTAAGGTTTTGAAAGTGGATTTGGACTTAATAATATTAAAGACTAAGGTGTGGGAAGTGATGAATATGTTTTTGAAATGGATAAGTTATCAAAAGGTGTGGGTTTTCCTTTGAAACCCTTATGTGTTTGAGATTTTGGTATGATTGCTTGGTTTATTTGAGATTGTTGAACATGGTTGAGTATATACATGTTGTGTCTTATGATCTGGCCATGAGAACCTAGTGTTTGTGTTTGTTGTTGTTGTGATAATTATCAGAGTGCTGATAATTAGTTGTGTTAGTAAGTATAGTGATAAGTGTACACTAATATTAGTGAATATGTAGTGTAAGTATCATATATTTGCTAAGTAAATCATCATGCATTTCATGATTGTATGATACCCGGTACGGGTTATTCGATGATATCCGGTGCGGAAATGAAATCCAAGAGTGCTTGGTTATCAAGAGTGCTTGGTAAGGATATAAGTTTATCCAAAATGATTTGGTACCACATGCATTAGAGAATGCATTTAAGGCATGCATCCTTTGTGACATTAGTGTTCTTTTAGGAATTATGTGTGCATAATGGTTGTTAAGTGATAATTGTTATTGATGAGTTTTGTGCTTTGTCAATTACGTGTTGTGTTTTGGTTATGTATAATAATGTGTTATTTATACATGTTTATTGGTTGTGATACTAACACTCTCTGTTTTGTGTTATCTGCTGGATCTTTGGGAATCTAGAATATCAGGTTGACGAGACTATCGTCGAGGAGTAGCATTTTGCTGTTTAGGAGCCTGCGTAGTGGTGAGGGCATAGCTTAGCTATCCTTACTTTTTGTACTAGGTGTTGTATCCTAGTTAGAGTTTAGGGCTCTGATAGTTGTAACACTACTTTGGGTATCTGAACGTGTATGTATAAATTTGGCAATGGTCTCTGTTGTAGATTTGGATGTTAGTTTTCTAACCGTTGGTCTGACGTTAAAACGATTTATAGAACTTGAGTTATGGTCAAATTACTGCACGTAGGTCACAGTGAATTCTTATGGATTTTCTGCACAACTTTTCCGAATTTGAAACGAATACTGGTATTGATCGGTACAGAATTGGCCTTGGGTGTAAACATGAATGTTTTAGATAATGTTGTTAGCTTTCCAGTGGCTTTGGTTTGACGTGAAAATGACTTTTAGTTTTTGAGTTATGATGAAAATACTCCCAGGAGGTCTTAGTGAAATTGTATGGTGACAGCATTTTCTGTTTCATGTTTTTGCGTCTTTTTCACACGTCTCTGTTTTAAATTGGTCTTTGGTATAAACATGTGAAATGTTGTAATGTGTTTTGAAAACAAAAAAAGAATGACGCAATCGATTTCGTGAACGTGGATATAGAAGGGGTATCCTGGTATAGAAGGGGTATCCTGGTATAGAAGGGGTATCCTAGTTAGAAGGGGTATCACCTCCACTATTTAATTCGTCTCCACTATTTATCATAAGCTGTTTGTCTGCTGTTTGTTATTTTTCCGCTGCAGTATGTGAATCAAATATATTTTGATCTGTTGATGTTTATGAAAATGCGTTTTCATTATGTTGTAACTTCCTATGTCCTTAACGTTTTTTTTTATTAAAGTTAATAATCGGCGATTAAGGGTTAGGGTGTTACACTCTCCGCTAACCATGTCTATATAGGATGTTCAGAGAAGAGTATTTATATGCCTACCAGTGATACGACAGAAGGTGTGGCTTTATCAGAATTGATTAACCGCACCCATCAGTTAATCCAGTTTATTTGTGCTCAAGATAAGGGATTTTATGTAATGCTCACTGTGGCTTCAGAGTCAGAGTTAAGTCCCAGTGACATTCCTGTTGTAAATGAGTACCTAGATGTTTTCCCTTCAGAAGTAACTAGTTTACCTCCAGAGCGTGAGGTGGAATTTTCAATTGATTTGATTCCAGGAGCGGAGCCAGTGTCTGTGACACCGTACAGAATGTCACCAACAAAGTTGAAAGAGTTGAAATCTCAACTCGAGGATTTAATCCAGAAGCATTTCATTAGACCCAGTGTATCACCTTGGGGTGCTCCAGTTTTGTTAGTCAAGAAAAAGGATGGAAGTATGAGGCTGTGTATTGACTACCGCCAACTTAATAAAGTGACTATCAAGAACAAGTATCCCCTTCCAAGGATTGATGATCTTTTAGATCAGCTCAAGGGAGCAACAGTATTCTCCAAGATTGATCTTCGATCGGGTTATCATCAGATTCGAATTAAATCTTCAGACGTGTCTAAAACGGCGTTTCGAACGCGTTACGGGCACTATGAATTTCTGGTTATGCCTTTCGGTGTAACCAATGCCCCAGCAGTATTTATGGATTACATGAACAGGATATTTCAGCCCTATCTCGATCAATTTGTGGTAATTTTCATTGATGACATTTTGATCTATTCTAAGGATCCTCAGGAGCATGCTCAGCATTTGAGAATTGTATTGGATGTCCTTAGAGACAAACAGTTGTATGCTAAGTTTAGCAAGTGTGAGTTCTGGTTGTCCGAGATTAAATTTTTGGGTCATGTTATTTCTCAAGGAGGAGTAGCTGTTGATCCATCTAAAGTTGAGGCTGTTCTCAATTGGGAAAGACCAAAGAATGTAGCTGAAGTCAGGAGCTTCCTAGGCTTGGCAGGTTATTATCGAAGATTCATTATGAAGTTTTCTCAGATTGCCTTACCCCTGTCACGCCTCACTAGAAAAGATGTACCCTTTGTTTGGGATGAAGAATGTGAAGAAAGTTTCAGAGTCCTGAAAAAGAAGTTGACTAAAGCCCCAGTGTTGGCAATACCAGATCCTGAAAGAAGATACACCGTTTTCTGCGATGCATCTTCCAAGGGACTGGGAAGTGTTCTTATGCAAGGAGATAAAGTGATAGCTTATGCCTCTAGACAGCTCAAGACTCATAAGGAGAATTACCCCACCCATGATCTTGAGTTAGCAGCAATAGTTTTTGCATTGAAGATATGGAGACATCATTTGTATGGTGCGCAGTTTGACTTGTTTAGTGATCATAAGAGCTTGAAATATTTGTTTGATCAACGAGATCTTAATATGAGGCAGAGGCGATGGATGGAGTACCTTAAAGACTTTGATTTTGATTTGAAATACCATCCAGGAAAGGCAAATGTGGTAGCAGATGCCTTGAGTCGGAAGGCTTTGGTTAAAGCTGAGGTGATGATGCACACGTGTGGGTTGTATGAAAAGTTTAGAGACCTTAACCTCCATGTTACTGATTTGGATGGGGGCATCTTGTTAAACAAGCTAGAGATTTCGTGCGACCTACGATCTAGGATTGCACAAGCGCAAAGAATGGATATGGATCTTCAAAGGAAAGTTAGCCAACCGGAGTTTTCTTTTGCACCTGATGGGACACTATTGTTTGAGGGAAGAGTTTATGTCCCGAACGATGTGGAATTGAAAAGGCTGATCTTAGAAGAGGCGCATAAGAGCAGTTTCAGCATTCATCCAGGTACCACCAAGATGTATCAAGATTTGAAAAGAGATTATTGGTGGCCGAGCATGAAAAGAGATATTGCGGAATTTGTAGCGCGATGTATTGTTTGTCAGCAGGTGAAGATTGAACATCAAAGGCCTGCGGGAATGTTAGTACCTTTGGAAATTCCACAATGGAAATGGGAAGACATAACCATGGATTTTGTAAGTGGATTACCTCGAACACAGCGAGGACATGACTCCATATGGGTAATAGTGGACCGGTTAACCAAGTCAGCACATTTCTTGCCGGTTAAGACCACTTACCGAGCCTCTCAGTATGCTGAGTTGTTTATTGCAGAGATAGTGAAACTCCATGGTGTACCTGCTAGTATAGTGTCCGACAGAGATCCTATCTTCACATCTCACTTCTGGAAAGCTTTTCAGAAAGCTTTGGGGACAAGATTAAAGATGAGCACGTCCCATCATCCTCAAACAGATGGCCAATCAGAAGGAACTATTCAGACGTTAGAGGATATGTTACGTGCATGCATTCTAGAAGATGGAGGAAGTTGGAATGATCACCTACCCCTGATTGAATTTTCTTATAACAACAGTTACCATTCTAGCATTGGAATGGCACCTTATGAAGCCCTGTATGGTAGGAAATGCAGAACCCCGCTTTGTTGGGCTGAGGTCGGAGATAAGAGCATTTTGGGACCCGAGATCATTCAGGAGACGACTCTAAAGATTAAATCCATTCAGGATAAAATGAGAACAGCACAAAGTCGTCAGAAAAGTTACGCTGACAGGAGGCGAAGACCCTTAGAGTTTGATGAAGGAGATCATGTGTTTCTTAAGGTTACACCCAAGTTAGGATTAAGAGGAGCATTCCGAACCAAGAAGCTTTGTCCAAGATATGTTGGACCCTTTCAGATACTTCGTCGTGTTGGCCCGGCAGCTTATCAGTTGGCACTGCCACCGGCCATGTCAGGGTTACATGACGTATTTCACGTCTCTCAGCTGAGGAAGTTCATTCCTGATCCTTTTCAACCAGTGGAATTGGACAGCATTGATTTGAGATCAGACTTGACTTTTCAACCTGAACCAGATCAGATAATTGATCGCGATGTTAAGACCTTGCGAAACAAAGAAATCCCTATCGTTAAAGTGGTATGGAAAGGTTCTCCCGACGGCGAAGCAACGTGGGAGCTAGAGTCAGAAATGCAAGAGAACTATCCCCATTTATTTTCAGGTAAATTCTAAATTTCGAGGACGAAATTTCTTTAAGGGGGGTAGATTGTAATATCCCGCTTATTAGTATCAGTTATCAGTGTTAGAAGCAAATAATAAGCGTGGCAATTTAGTAATTCATGCGATGGCAAAATTGTAAATATTTCATATAAGAGGATTATAAGACATAGGAAGGGAAAGATATTTTCTCATTTTCCATGTTTCTTCTCCTTCTTTCTCTCCAAACCAGCCATCCTCCCCCTCACTCTTCCCACTCTCACGCCACTCCCTCTCACTCCAATCCTTCAAGCTTCCATCATTAATCTTAGAGAAGTTGCTAGCAAGTGAGTTTTGAGGAAAATAGAACAAATAGAGGAAGGAATAAGGAAGGAACAAGCTAGGGTTTGCAAGAACAAGCTGAACCAGCACCATTTAAGGCTTAGGTGAGCTCATTTCAGATTCTAGAACACATCTAGAGAGTTTTTGATAGTTTTTTTTTACAAGTTGTTAAAAGATAGAGTTTACCCTAATTCCTAGTTTGTTTGATCTTTGCTCATGAATGTTTATAATTGTTAATTTATGAAAGAAAATCCTTTTTATCATGTTTAAGAAGCCTGGGTACCATTGAATGGACAAAAATGGTGAAAATCACGTTTTTACACAGTTTTTACTGATACGGTCGCTGTAGCGACGGACTGTCGCTTGTAGCGACCAGACTGGGTTTTTCCCTGCCTAGCCGCGCTTGTAGCGACCGTACTGGCGCTTGTAGCGACGGCTTGGCGCTTGTAGCGAGGAACTGGGCGCTGTAGCGACCAGGTTCTGTCTACTGGCGCTTGTAGCGACCAGAAGGGCGCTGTAGCGACCAGCCTTGGACAGTTCAACCTAGTTGAGCTGTTCTGGGGGTCCTGGTTCGCGCGGGCAAGGCTTTTTGGAAACTGATTTCTTATAATATATTTTAGAAATATAAACCACCATTTATGTTCATTCCAAAGGCTTCCAAAGATTGAGAAAATTACATGGGCAACGATTATACAAAGCTTGGAAACTTGTGAATTAAGAGTATGTGGTTAAGTAAGCCCTAAGAGTGACATATGAGAACGATATGTCTAGAACCTTGAATAGGTTAACAGGAATAGAATTAATTTCAGATAAGTTAAGGGTAGTTTAGCAGGATTCCCTTAACCAGGCAGATTACAGGATACCTTAGTCAGTGGGATTCAATTCCCTCGACTCAGGTATAGTTACAGGTTATCAGGACGTGCCTCAGTGCTCACGTCAGAGTGTCATTGGGGGAACACGTATCAGTTTTATCAGGATATATATAATCATATACCAGGAATAATAATTAATAATCAGGACAAGCTTTGTGTCTTCTGTTCTCTCGACCAGTTAGAGAGAACAGGGGGTTTCAGCATTGCTGAAACGGGCAGGAACTTTCCGTGAGGATAACCACACAGAGTTGCAGTGTGTCTCCTGTGCTCTCGACCAGTTAGAGAGGACGGGGGGTTCCAGATGGAACGGGCAGGAATCTTCCGCGAGGATAACCACACACTTAGGCAAGAGGAGTCCGGTGTTAGCCTGATATGATAGGAATTTTCACCGGTTATCAGGGGAATGTACTTCGGGGTTACTCCACCCGGGGCATTCCGTAAAATGAACCCAGATAATAATGTTTGTTCAACGCTAACAGCTAACTTAAAGTATCAGTTATTATTCTATTATATTATCAGTCAGGAAATATTATTCAGATAATCATTAGATATCAGACAGCAGTTATCAGACGGTGATCCTAGGTCTCCCCTTGATCACCAGATCAGCAGGATTAGCCAGATGACCCTCTATGGGCAAAGTTAAGACTTGGCGATCATAGGTATTCCCAAGATCGCCGAGGTAGGCACGGCGACCCTAGGTTCCCTGAGGTTGCCAAACAGTAGGTAGGGTAGGAGCTCACTGAGACATTATGTCTCATCCCTTTCCTTCTGGTGCAGGTTCTTCTCAGGTGGCGCGACACAAAGGTAAAGAGAAAGCTACGGATTGATCGTGCCGTGTTATGTTTTTTATGGGGATGTTGTATAAGAATGATGTATATGATGTATATTATAAGGAATGTTATGTATTGGATCTTGAGTTGTATCATAAACTTATGCATTATGTATTCAATAAGCAACTTTTCTGTATTGTATTTAATGTATCCGGTACGAAATTTAATACTCATAAGAGATCCTAGGCAATCTCTATATGGGTGTTACAATGTTACTACAAAACTGTCCTTTGCACAGGCTGTCAGAGGACCTTAGCGTTACAAAATATCTACTCAGCTCCCTGGCTTTTTGTGGGTATTTTAATGCGATGTTGGGTGCTCATGAGAAGCGGGTAATGTGGTTCCCTCCTTCGATTTCCTGTAATGGCTTCCTTGCTTGGACTAATGCTAATCTTTTATTGCATCTTGATACTATTGTTGTGCACTATACTTGGTATAACAACATGTTAAATTCTGATATGGTGGACCTCTGTCTAGACCGTGCTACTTGTAATGAAGCTTGGACTGGTTTTTGGGGCTCTACATCTTGCACTTCTCAGGTTCGGCTTCAATCTGACCATAATCCTCTTTTGCTGAATATGGAGTTTGCTTTGACTGTGAAACGTCCATCCTTCAAATTTTTCAAGGCTTGGACTACTCATGATGATTGTTGTCGATTAGTTATGGATGCTTGGAAGAATGATGTGGTTGGGACTGGTATGCATCGCTTGTAGATGAAGTTGCTCCTTGTTAAGGCAGTGTTCAAAGCCTGGAACAAGTTTGTTTTTCGTGATGTGTAGAGACGGGTGGAGCTAGCTACTATTGAGGTTAACCGAATTCAGCACTTAATTGATGAACATGGTCTTGATGATGACTTGCATGTTCAGTTAATCCTGACGAAAGCCTTGAATTTTCAAGATCAATTTTGCAGTGAGAAGGCGAGACATCAAAGATTTATTTTTGGCGACAGTAATACAACTTATTTCCATCGAGTTGCTAAGATCAAGGCTTCTGTTAAGCCAATTTCTATGTTGCAAAATGGTGAGGTTCACATAACTGATCCTCGTGAAATTTAAGCCCATGTTCTTGATTATTTTCAAGGTATTTTTGGTGTGGAAAACAATTGTATCTCAAATGATTTGATTGGAAAAATGATTCATTAGTTGGTTACAGATGATGAGAATAGTATGTTGGTTGAAGAAGTTAGGGTGTGGAGAACCTAAACCAACGAAGATGACCCTTACATTAGCTGACCGGTCAATTTCATACCCTTATGGAGTGTTGGAAGATGTGCTAGTTCAAGTAAATGATTTGGTTTTCCCAGCTAATTTTGTGATTCTAGATATAGCCGAAGATGATGAGATACCGTTGTTATTGGGTAGAACCTCTTTAGCCACTGGTCGTGCTCTAGTTAATGTTGAGATGGGTGAGCTTATGTTGAGGTTCCAGAATGAGCAAGTAGTGTTCAATATTTTTGAAGCAATGAAGCATAGAAATGAGAATCCTCAATGTGACCGAGTGGATGTTGTTGATGAAGTTGTTGAAGATGCATCAAAAGAAGAAACCCCAACACAACCAATGGAGAGAGTAATAATGACTTCAGTGGAATGTTATGACAAAGACGGAGATGCTGAACTTAAGGAATGTGTAAAGCAACTTGAAGCAAGCAAGCAAGATGAGGGCCCTATAAAAATTGAAAAGTTGTTTAGTGAAAAAACAAGGGGGCGCCTTTTGCGATTAAAGAGGAAGGGGAAGTTCCAAAAGTTCCTGAATTTAAAGAGCTTCCCTCTCATTTAAAGTATGTGTTTATAAGTAAAGACGCTTCCAAACCAGCAATCATCAGTAATTCCTTGACACCTTTGGAAGAAGAAAAACTAGTGAGGGTGTTGAGGGAGAACCGGGGAGCATTGGGCTGGCACATTTCTGACTTGTAGGGTATAAGTCCAGCTTATTGCATGCACAAAATCCATTTAGAGGCTGAATTCAAACCTGTTGTTCAACCACAAAGAAGGCTTAATCCAACCATGAAGGATGTGGTCAAGAAGGAGGTAGTGAAACTTCTGGATGCAGGCATGATCTATCCCATCTCTGATAGCTCTTAGGTAAGTCCAGTGCATGTTGTTCCGAAGAAGAGAAGAATGATGATGGTTGTGAATGCTGAAATTCTGGCCAGGCAATACTAAAGAGAAATCAGGTTCTGAACCAACAGGTTCTGAACAATATGCAGGGCACACTAAATTGCTTAAACAGAGCACAAACACAAACACACACAGGCAGCAAATTAAAGTGCAGGAAAGTAAAAAGGCACAGAGGTTTGTTAACCCAGTTCGGAGTAAACACCTCCTACTCTGGGGGATACCAATCCAGGAAGGAATTCCACTATAGGAATTAATCCTTATGACCTAAGACACTGACTCCCAGTTCCCAGCCTAAGCAATTAACTTCCTCCTAGTCTTGAATTCTACCCAACACGTTGAGTATTAGAGACCACTAACTTCCTATTCAAGTAACAAACCTGTTACTGAAACCCTTAATCAAAAACACTCTGTTTTTCAGAAAAACTTTAAAAACACAAAGACTTCATTCGTACCTAAAGGCTTAGAATGAATCACAACTCTATAAAACTCTAAACCAACTCAAAACATTGAGTGGTGCACAAATAAACTAAAAGCTTAAAATACTAAGACTCAATTTTCTGATCTTAAACTCTAAATTCGTAAGTTGAATAGCAACAGCCCTCCTCCTTATATAGCCTTCAGTCTTGCAAAATAAAACTAATCTTCTGATTTGATTTGTTACTGAAATAAGATTGGTCCAATCAAGTAACAAATAAAACTGTTTTGTATCTTTGAAAGATTTAAAACAGAAAATACGATTTTCATATCTTTGAACCAAATCTTCAATAAAATCTTCTCCAAATAAAACAACATTCTAGAAGCCATATGCGTGGATAAATCTTCAATAAATCTTGCAAAGATTCGCATAGAAAAACCTTGAAAATAACCAGCTTCTGATGAAGTCAACATAAGTCAACGCTGGCATCAGAACCTGAATTCAGCTTCTGAAGTGCTACAGTGCATTCAGCTTCTGATGACATTTTCAGCTTCTGAATGGCTTCAAAACACAAGACTTGCAACTGAAGAAATGTTTCAAATATGGAGATGCTTCTATTCAATACTATGGTTTTGCCAAAACATGCAGCCAACACCAAAAGACTCAACAATCTCCCCCTTTGGCAAATTTTTGGCTAAAACCATCCAAGTTCTTCAATCTCCCTTATAAACAACTCAGCAATGAAGAACTCCACAATCATCAATCATAACATAGTAATTAGCAGCGGATAAAACACTTTTCTGAGCTATGTTAAACAATAACTTCAGCTTCTGACTCCTGAAACAAACCATGTACTGATCAACTCCTGATCTTCACAATCATGGTATCAGAGCTACTCCAAGGTATCAGAGCTACTGATCATCTCCTGATCATCACACATACTCCCCCTGCAACTCAGCATACACTCAGCATACATCAAACTCCCCCTTACTTCTGAATTTATGGTATCAGAGCATATTAGAGCCAACACTTCAGGAGCTGAACATATTTGTTCTTCAGGACCACAAACACTCAGGATCATAGCAACCTTATACTCCCCCTGAGACATATACTCCCCCTCAATGACATCTTGACAGCTCTTGTTATATTTGTTCTGAACTCTGAGCTTCACAAAGAACTTCTGAACCACACTGAAAACTGAACATCTGAAATTTGAACTTCTGAGCAGCAACACTTTGCATAAGACTTTTGGTATCAGAGCCAACACATTACATAAGATTTTCTCCCCCTTTTTAGCCACAAAATTCTGACAAAACATAGTCTTCATATAGGGAATAAAATCAAAACAAGGAACACAGATCCTGGAAAACACATCAGACTCAGACTCTGGTTCAGGATCACACTTAGCATAGGCACAACTGGCAGGTACTCTATCTTCCTCACATCCAGTTTGCAGTAATTGCTATAACTCTTCATGCAAACACACACCTAACTTGCTCCTTAAGTTTTCAAACTGCTTAGCATCCAAAGCCTTTGTGAAAATGTCAGCAACTTGTTCTTCAGTAGCTACATGTTCCAGCTGAACAATCTTGTTCTCCACAAGGTTTCTGATAAAATGATGCCTGATGTCTATGTGTTTGGTTCTGCTGTGCTGAATTGGATTCTTAGAGATGTTGATGGCACTCAAATTGTCACAAAATAAGGTCATAGTGCCTTGTTTCATATTGTACTCCTCCAGCATCTGTTTCATCCACACCAGTTGTGAGCAACTACTCCCAGCAGCAATATACTCAGCTTCAGCAGTTGACAATGAAACACAGTTCTGTTTCTTGCTAAACCAAGATATTAAGTTATTTCCTAAAAAGAAACAACCTCCTGAAGTGCTCTTCCTGTCATCAGCACTTCCAGCCCAGTCAGCATCACAATATCCCATCAGTTCAGAACTTGAACTATGTGAATACATGATTCCATAGTCACTTGTGCTATTCACATACTTCAGGATTCTTTTAACTTGTGTCAGATGACTCATCTTTGGATCAGCTTGATATCTTGCACATACTCCAACAGCATAAGTGATATCAGGTCTGCTTGCAGTTAAATACAATAGGCTCCCTATCATGCTTCTGTACTGACTCTGATCAACTGATACTCCTTGTTCATCTTTGGTTAGCTTCAGATGAGTAGCAGCTGGTGTCTTCTTATGAGCAGCTGATTCCATTCCAAACTTCTTTACTATGTTCTTGGCATATTTACTCTGAGAGATGAAGATTGTATCTTCCATTTGCTTGACTTGTAAACCAAGAAAATAAGTCAGTTCACCAACTAAGCTCATTTCAAATTCTGACTGCATCTGCTGAACAAACAGTTTGACCATCTTCTGAGACATCCCTCCAAACACTATATCATCCACATAAATCTGAGCAATCATCAGACTCCCATTTTCATCTTTCACAAACAAAGTCTTATCAGAACCTCCTTTTCTGTAACCTTGAGCCACAAGAAATTGAGTAAGCCTTTCATACCATGCTCTTGGTGCTTGCTTCAATCCATATAAGGCCTTCTTTAACTTGTACACATGTTCTGGAAACTTTGGATCCACAAAACCCTTAGGTTGTTCAACATATACCTCTTCTTGCAAATATCCATTCAGAAATGCACTCTTCACATCCATCTGGAATAGTTTGAACTTGAGAATACAGGATACACCCAACAGCAATCTTATGGATTCTAGTCTGGCCACAGGTGCAAATGTCTCATCAAAATCAAGTCCCTCAACTTGAGTATAGCCTTGAGCAACCAACCTTGCTTTGTTTCTGACCACAGTACCACTTTCATCTGTTTTATTCTTGAATATCCACTTAGTGCCAATCACATTCAACCCTTCAGGTCTTGGAACCAGATCCCATACTTCACTCCTTTTGAATTGATTCAACTCATCTTGCATTGCCTCAATCCAAAATTCATCAGTCAGGGCTTCCTTCACATTTTTGGGTTCAAACTTAGACACAAAACATGAATCAGTAGCAGTTGGTTCTGATCTCCTGGTTCTGACCCCTTGATCCAAACTCCCAATGATAAGCTCCTTAGGATGATCCTTCTGAATTCTAATAGATGGCCCTTTATTGGTAGGATCATGTTCTGGATGTACATCTGCTTCTTCAGACTCTGGATGAATTTCTGCTTCTGAAGTTTGTTCTTCTGATGGTTCAGACTCTGGAACAACTTCAGACTCACTTCTATCTTTCTCAGCAGTCAGATCATTAATTACCACATTAATGGACTCCATCACAACTTTAGTTCTTGAATTAAACACCCTATAAGCTCTGCTGTTTACTGAATAACCCAGGAATATGCCTTCATCAGACTTAGGATCCAGCTTTCTCCTATTTTCTCTATCAGCCAAAATGTAGCATCTGCTCCCAAAAACATGGAAATATTTCACAGTTGGCTTTCTCCCTTTCCATAATTCATACAAGGTACAAGTGGTTCCCTTCTTCAAAGTAACTCTGTTGTGTATGTAACATGCAGTGTTCATTGCTTCAGCCCAGAACATATATGGCAATTTCTTAGCATGCAGCATAACCCTTGCACACTCTGCTAAAGTCCTATTCTTCCTCTCAACTACACCATTTTGCTGAGGTGTGATAGGTGCAGAAAACTCATGTTTTATACCTTCAGTAGCACAGAACTCTGAAAAACTCTTGTTCTCAAATTCTTTGCCATGATCACTTCTGATTCTGACAATCCCACAGTCCTTCTCTCTTTGTAATTGAGTACATAAGTCTTTAAATACTTCAAAAGTATCAGACTTCTCTCTAACAAAGTTTATCCATGTGAATCTTGAGTAGTCATCTACCATTACAAATGCATACCTCTTCCCTCCAATACTTTCTACTTGCATAGGCCCCATTAAATCCATATGAACAAGTTATAGTACTTTAGTAGTTACCTGGTGAACTAATCTGGGATGAGACTTTCTTGTTTGTTTCCCAATTTGACAATCACCACAAACATTTTCCTCATTGATCTTCAGATTTGGTACACCTCTGATAGCTTCAGTACTTAGGATTTTCTTCATGCCTTTCAGATGCAGATGACCTAACTTCTGGTGCCATAGCTTGACTTCTTCTTCTGAGCTCATAAGACAAGAAGTCAAACTTCTTTCTTCTTCAGAAACCCACAAGTAACAATTGTCTTTGGATCTGCAGCCTCTCATCTGAATCTTATCTTCCTGATCAGTCACAAGACACTCTAGTTTGTTAAAATTAACCTTCAAGTCCTGATCACAAAGTTGGCTAATACTGATCAGATTTGAAGTTAATCCTTCCACCAGTAGCACATCATTAAGTCTGGGCAACCCTTCTCTGATCAAATCACCAATACCCAGAATCTGACCTTTTACACCATCTCCAAATGTCACATAACTTCTGGAGTATGATCTGATATTGCTTAGCAGCTTCTTCACACCAGTCATGTGTCTTGAACACCCACTATCAAAATACCAATCCTCTTTTGAAGTGGCTCTCAAAGAAGTATGAGCAATCAGGCCTACATTCTGAACCTTAGGTTTCCACACCTTCTGAACATTGTGACTGATAGTAGCTGGTTCAACTCTTCTATATTGGAAGTGTTCAGGGTAACCATACAATTTAAAGCAGAATGGTTTGATATGCCCTCTCTTTCCACAATGATGACAGACCCATGGATGATTCCTCCTCCTTCTGTTCCTGAACAATTTCTGGGGTTGCTTCTGAGGTAGCATCTGAACATTTTTCTGACCTTGCATCTGAGGTTTCTTCTGAGCTTGCATCTGGGCTTGTTTCTGAGGTCTCCTCTTTGATGTTCCAACTATAGAGTCATGAGTTTGAGTAGCAGGAACAAAACTCATCTGTTTAGGAATCTGAGTCTGATCAACAAAACCTAAACCAGTTTTTCCTTGTTGCTGATTCCCCAAAATGTCCTCCAACTTATCAGTAGCAGAATTCAACATCTTCACTTGCTTTTTCATTTGATCGAGTTGGGAGTTCAGTTGCTTCACTTCTTCTTTTAAATCTGAATTCTGCACTAACAGTTCACCTTTTTCAGCCTCCAGTTGAAGAATAGTCTCCTTCTGATCCAAAACTTGTTTGCAAACCTCAGCACTTCTGGTATACAGCTTCTTGTAGTTATCAGCTAGTTCATCATATGAGGTTTTAGCAGCTTCAGACACATATGAGGCTTCAGACTCTGAGTCAGACTCTGAAAAGGTCTCAGACTCTAAAACAGCTTCCTTCTTCAAGATAGCTCCTGACCTCACAACTAGACCAGTATCACACATATCAGATTCACTAACATCATCATCTTCAGAACCATCATCAGACCATGCAACAGCTAGGCTCTTCTTCTGCTTCTTAAGAAAAGTAGGACATTCAGATTTGATATGCCCATAGCCCTCACACTCATAGCACTGCACACCTTTGGCTTGGTTGCTTTTCTCCTCAGACTTGGTCTTCTTCTCATCAGTTTGTTGCTTCTTGTTATTGAATCTGAAGTTCTGACCTTTGGCTTTGGCTTTTCTGTTAACATTCTTCATAATCTTGTTGAATTGTTTTCCCAGCAACACAAGAGCTTCTGATAAGTCATCCTCTTCAGACTCTTGTTGATCATCAGCTTCAGAGTTCACAGTAAAAGCTACACCTTTTCCTTTCTTATCAGGCTGTTTGCAGAATGCAGTTTCAAAATTTAGCAAAGACCCAATCAGCTCCTCAAGCTTCATAGTGGTAATATCATGAGCCTCTTCAATTGCTGTCACCTTCATATCAAATCTTCTGGGCAGGGACCTGAGGATTTTTCTCACTAGCTTCTCATCTGACATCTTCTCCCCAAGAGAATCAAAGGAATTAGCCATATCAAGTACATTCATATAGAAATCCTGGATATTCTCATCTTCCTTCATCTTCAGATTCTCAAACTTAGTAGTCAGCAGCTGCAATCTGGACATCTTCACCTTAGAAGTTCCTTCATGAGTGGTCTTCAGAATTTCCCAAGCATCCTTAGCCACAGTACATTGTTTGATGAGTCTGAACATGTTCTGATCAACACCATTAAAGATAGCATTCAAAGCTTTTGAATTTCCCAGAGACAGATCATCTTCAGCTTTAGTCCATTCCTCCTCAGGCTTCAGAACCTCAGTCTTGTTACCATCTTTGTCTGTATACACAGGATGATCCCAGCCTTTAATCACAGCTTTCCAAGTCCTGCTATCAATAGACTTTAGAAAAGCACACATCCTTGACTTCCAATACTCATAGTTTGTGCCATCTAGTAGGGGTGGTCTATTGACATATCCTCCTTCTCTATCCATGCTTGCCAGATATTAAGTCCTCTGGATCTCACCCAAATTACAGGCAGGGTGCCTGCTCTGATGCCAATTGAAATTCTGGCCAGGCAATACTAAAGAGAAATCAGGTTCTGAACCAACAGGTTCTGAACAATATGCAGGGCACACTAAATTGCTTAAACAGAGCACAAACACAAACACACACAGGCAGCAAATTAAAGTGCAGGAAAGTAAAAAGGCACAGAGGTTTGTTAACCCAGTTCGGAGTAAACACCTCCTACTCTGGGGGATACCAATCCAGGAAGGAATTCCACTATAGGAATTAATCCTTATGACCTAAGACACTGACTCCCAGTTCCCAGCCTAAGCAATTAACTTCCTCCTAGTCTTGAATTCTACCCAACACGTTGAGTATTAGAGACCACTAACTTCCTATTCAAGTAACAAACCTGTTACTGAAACCCTTAATCAAAAACACTCTGTTTTTCAGAAAAACTTTAAAAACACAAAGACTTCATTCGTACCTAAAGGCTTAGAATGAATCACAACTCTATAAAACTCTAAACCAACTCAAAACATTGAGTGGTGCACAAATAAACTAAAAGCTTAAAATACTAAGACTCAATTTTCTGATCTTAAACTCTAAATTCGTAAGTTGAATAGCAACAGCCCTCCTCCTTATATAGCCTTCAGTCTTGCAAAATAAAACTAATCTTCTGATTTGATTTGTTACTGAAATAAGATTGGTCCAATCAAGTAACAAATAAAACTGTTTTGTATCTTTGAAAGATTTAAAACAGAAAATACGATTTTCATATATTTGAACCAAATCTTCAATAAAATCTTCTCCAAATAAAACAACATTCTAGAAGCCATATGCGTGGATAAATCTTCAATAAATCTTGCAAAGATTCGCATAGAAAAACCTTGAAAATAACCAGCTTCTGATGAAGTCAACATAAGTCAACGCTGGCATCAGAACCTGAATTCAGCTTCTGAAGTGCTACAGTGCATTCAGCTTCTGATGACATTTTCAGCTTCTGAATGGCTTCAAAACACAAGACTTGCAACTGAAGAAATGTTTCAAATATGGAGATGCTTCTATTCAATACTATGGTTTTGCCAAAACATGCAGCCAACACCAAAAGACTCAACAAATGCTAAGAATGAGTTGATTCCTACTCGAACTGTTATCGGGTGTAGGATGTGCATAGATTACCGGAGGTTAAACCAAGCAACAAGAAAGGACCACTTCCCTTTGCCTTTCATGGACCAGATGTTAAATAGGTTGGTTGGCCAAGCTTTCTGTTGTTTCTTGGACGGGTATTCCAGATATAATCAGATTGTGATGCTCTGGAAGATCAAGTAAAGATTGCCTTTACTTGTCCATTTGGGGTGTTTGCTTATTATAGGAGGATGCCATTTGGGCTGTGTAATGCACCGACGACCTTCAAAATGTGTATGCTCTCCATTTTCTCTGACATGATAGAGAAAAACATCGAGGTATTTTATGGACGAGTTTTATGTTTTTGGTAAGTCTTTTGATCAATGTTTGTTTACCTAGATGTTGTTCTTAAAAGGTGTGCTAAAACTAACCTCATTTTAAATTGGGAAAAATGTCATTTTATGGTAACGAAAGGTATATTTTTGGGACACAAAATAAGTGGAAAGGGCATCTAGGTGGATCAAGCTAAGATTGATGTTATAGAGAAACTGCCTTTTCCTCTGAACGTAAAAGGGGTAAGGAGTTTCTTGGGGCATGCTGGTTTTTATCAGTGCTTTATCAAAGATTTTTCAAAAATTGCTAAGCCCCTATATAACCTCTTAGTTAAGGAAAATGATTTCAATTTTGATTCTGAATGTTTAGATTCTTTTTCTTTGATTAAAAACAAGTTGGTAACGGCGCCGGTAATCATTGCTCCAGATTGGGATATCCCTTTTGAACTCATGTGTGACGCAAGTGATTACACAGTTGGAGCAGTTTTAGGCCAACATAAAGAGAAATTTGTCCATGCAATTTACTATGCAAGCAAGGTTTTGAATGAAAATCAAATTAATTACTCCACAACTGAAAAGGAATTGCTTGATGTAATTTTTACATTGGAAAAGTTTCGGTCTTACCTAATTGGCTCCAAAGTCATTGTCTTTACAGATCATGCAGCTTTAAAATATATGTTGACAAAGGGGGATTTAAAACCTCGACTACTGGGATGGATCTTGTTGCTACAAGAATTTGATCTTGAAATCAGGGACAAGAAGGGAGTCGAGAATGTGGTAGCAGATCACCTCTCTAGGTTAGAAAACAGGGAGGTGATAGAGAAAGAAAAAGCCATTGTGGCAGAATTCCTAAATGAGAAGTTGTTTGCAGTAGGAGAAAGGCCATGGTTTTCTGATATGACTAATTTTAAGGTCGGGAACTTGGTTCCTGATGATATTGATTGGCAGCAGAGGAAGAAATTCTTCAAGGATGCCAACCACTACTTGTGGGATGATCCTATCTTATTTAAGGTAAGCACTGACAATCTGATTAGACGTTGTGTTGCAAGTGAGGAGACTAAAAGCATCATGTGGCACTGCCATAGTTCAGCTTATGGGGGCCACCATAGTGGTGAAAGAACAGCTTCAAAAATTTTGCAAAGCGGATTCTGGTGGCCAACTCTTTTGAAGGACTGCCAAGAGTTTGTGAAACAGTGTGATAAGTGACAGAGAACAGGTAATATCTCTAAGAGGAATGAGATGGCCCAAAATGGAATTCCTGAAATTGAACCTTTTGAGTGTTAGGGCATTGATTTCATGGGACCTTTCCCATCCTCTTACTCTTTTCTGCATATTTTAGTGTGTGTTGATTATGTAACCAAGTAGGTTGAAGCAATACCATGTGTTGCTAATGATTCCGACACTGTGGTGAACTTTTTGAAGAAACACATTTTCACTAGGTTTGGAACCCCTAGAGTTTTGATCAGTGATGGGGGGAAGCACTTCTGCAATAAATATCTTGAAAATGTTTTGAAAAAATATGTTGTCAAGCATAAATTTACAACCCCTTATCACCCTCAAACTAGTGGACAAGTTGAGGTTTCAAACCGCCAGTTTAAGCAAATTTTAGAGAAAACAGTTGCGTCAAATAGTAAGAATTGGTCTAGGAAGTTAGACGACGCACTGTGGGCTTATAGAACGACTTTCAAGACCCACATGGGGCTCTCACCCTATCAGTTGGTCTATGGTAAAGCTTGTCACTTACTAGTAGAGTTGGAGCACAAAGGCTATTGGGCTATAAAATCTTTAAACTTTGATCAAACTCTTGCTGGTAAGAAAAGACTCCTGAAGCTGAATGAGTTAGAGGAAATGACGTTGAGAGTGTATGAAAATGCGCTCATCTATAAAGAAAGAACAAAGAGGTACCATAACAAACACTTAATTTCTAGGGAGTTTAACGTTGGGCAACCAATTTTGTTATATAATTCCAGGTTGAAGCTGTTTCCTGGAAAGCTTAAGTCAAAGTGGTCACGACCGTTTGTAATCAAGAATGTGTCACCACATGGAGTAGTGAAGTTGATAACTCCAGAAGGTTACAGAATATTCAAGGTGAATGGGCAGAGGATAAAGCCATGTCTGGGTGGAGAACTACCAAAGAAGAGGGTATGACTCGTTCTAAAGGACCTTTAAGGGTCCTTGGAAGTCAAGCTAGTGACGATAAACAAGCGCTGGGTGGGAGGCAACCCACCATTTTAAAAAATTGTAGGTAGTATTTCTGATTTTGTTGCTTCTAATATAAAAAAATAATAATTTGCTGAAAAAAATTTGGGTAGGAAAAATTTTCTAAGTCCACAAAGTGGGATTCTTGCTAGGAAAATCGTGACACGCTACTGAAAATCATGACACGATTTTCCACTTTAAAAAACCTTCCTCCCTGCCACCAAAATCGTGACACGATGGCATAATCGTGACACGATTTTGGAAAGTCACTTTTCAAAATTTGGTAGTTGAGAGAAAAATTGTGACACGATGTCTCAAAATCGTGACACGATTTTTGGTCCAATTTAAACTTTTTTACCATTACAAACACAAATCGTGTCACGATCCTACCCAATCGTGACACGATTTTCCCCAGCCTATATATACCCCCTTCAAAAACCAATTTTTCAGAAATTGAAAACCTGTCGTTACTCTGTCGAAATTCCACCAGATTATAAAACCCTCGAATTTTAACCCTTTTCTTCATCAATTTCACCATCTACACCTAACCTTTACACCACAAATCAACATAATTCTACCCATAGCAACGCTTTTACCAAAAATCCACCATTTTTACATCTTTCCACCACAAAGAAAACCAACCAAAAACTACCCATCATGTCTCCCACTCTCAGAAAGCCAAAAAACTACCCATCAACCCTTTTACCAAAAACTACATTTTTAGATCTTTCCAACACACCGCCAAGAAAGCCAAAACCACAAAACAATCGGCAAAAAGAAAAGAAAACAAGGTCAGGACCCAAGCAGCACCGCCACGACAACCATCCTTCAGGTTTGTCAACAATGATGCACAAGAAAAGTTTAGTGAAAGCAAAGCATTTAAGGTGGTTGGGGAGAGAAGGTTTGATCTCATTAACCTTGTGAAGTATCCTGAATTTGACAGCATGATCAGAGCACGGGGGTGGGAATTGCTGAATAGTATGGTGTATGAGAAAACAAACAAAACTTTAAAATTGGAGTTCTGTGCAAATGCTAGGAACTAAACAGTTATGTATCAATTTTATGTTAGAGGAAAAACCATTGATTATAGTCCAGATGCTATTAATCAATTGCTAGGTTTGACCGCATCGAAGGAGTGCGCTGTGAAGAGAAGAAGGGCTGAGATGAAGGATATGACGGAAGATGATTGGAATGGGTTGATGAACATTTTGTGTATGGAGGGGACAGTATGGAGAAAAGAAAAAATGTTAGCCAAGGCTGATTTCAAACCCTCACCTAAAGCTTGGGCTTCTTTTGTTGTGCAGGCCTTGGAGGGTACATCATGCACTTCTGAAATTCCTCTGAAGCGCGTGTTAACCATTGATGCATTTTTATCAGCGAGGCCAATTAATGTGGGATAACTGATCGCCAACAACATCCATGAGATTGCAATGGGAAAATTGAAGTCTATAGCACATAGCAGTGTGGTTTGTTGGTTGTGTAAGGAAGCAGAGGTTGAAGAGTACCTGGTCGACATTGATACCCCAACCATGAAACCCATCATTAAAAAAACCATGGATGCCTTTGTAAGTGAGTATGAGGACTTTATGAGGGGAGGAGCTAGAAGAGAAAAGCACGACCAACAGAAGATGGCACAACCCCCACCTCAGCCTCAGTCATTTCAAGGTGAGGGTAGCCAGCAGGGAACCTATCATCCTATTCACCGCATGATGCTTGACTATATGTTCACGTCTGCCAATTGGATGAATGAGACCACTGACCAGCTGTATGTGAATCGTACTAGGTTTTCTCAGGAGTTTGCTGAAGCAGCTCAAGTCAACCGGAGACTTCCCCAAGGGTCATATGACAAATTTGATGGAAATAGAGACTGCATGGTTCAGTAGTTTGAGCATCAGAGATAGAGGGCAGCCAGCAGGGAGAAGGAGATAACTGATGATTTTGATGCAGGAGAGAGGAGGAATGGTGCACACTTCATGGAGGAATTAAATGTTGATGACCTTCAGAACCAGAACACTTGGTTTATTGTTGATGAACTGAACCGGATGGTTCAGTGATTTCCTGTTTATTTTTGTTATTTTCAGCAATGTTTTACCTTTTTGTTGAGTCAGAGCTATTGTTAGTGTTTGTGTTTGAATAGCTCAGTTGAATCCCCTGTTTTGTACTAAACTTGCACTTGTTTATTATTGATGAATTTATGTGTTTCATTGACCTATTCTAGTTTAGTAACAATTGTTTGATCAAGTGGTATTCTAAAAGTTCATAAGGAGGTAGAGGCTTGGAATTCAAAGGTGAAGTGTATGACAATGTGCGGATAGGTAGTCACAACTCCCAGAAATCATAACTTGTAAGGTCATTGCCAAATTTTTATTTTTCAATTTACTTTTAAAGAGTTTTTCATGCAACTACATTTCTAGAACTTGCAATTTTTCTTTGTTGTTGATTGGTCTTGTCATACACACACTAAGGCAAAGTGCTTGGTATCATGAGCCTTTTTGAAGCCTACCTGAATTTTTGTTTTTGAATATCATATCCCTTTTGAATAGCTAATTTGAGCCGTTAGGTGTAGATCCTTTTGTTCGGTGAAAAACGACATATTAAGCCTAGAGACCTTAAGTTTTATGACCCAATTATTATTTTGGAGTTAGGTTGTAGGATGTCGCTAAAACTTAAGTTTGGGGTTACTTTTGGAAATTGCAACCAAATAAGTTTGGGGTAGGGGTACTAGAGAACTGAAAAATCAAAAAATGAAAAATGCACAAAAGGTGTATGAAAAAAAAAGAAGAAAAAGAAGAGACAAGATAATTGAATGAAGGCTTAAATATGTAAATCGTCTCTGTAAGTTCGCGTGTTTTTTGTTTTCGTCCCTGTATCTTTTTTTGTTGCGAAACAACCCCTGTAAGTTATAAACGTTTTGGTTTTGGTCCTTGCCGTCATCATCTGTTACAATAATGTCTATGTGGCAAACGGTGGATGACGTGGCAACGTGTGACGTGGCAGACGATGTTGATGTGTCGTTCCATATGCTGAGTCACAAAGTTAAAGGGACCAAAATCAAAAAACAAAATTCGCAGAGGGACCAAATCCAAAAATTCATACAAAACTTCATATTCTTCCTTCCTTTCCTCATCTTCATCATCTTCAACACATCTTCATCAAACTTCATAGAAAACCAAAAAAAACCCAAAAATTCATCAACAAACATTAACAACAACAAATTCTTAAGTCTTGATGCCTTTCTCCAAAACCAATTCCAGAAGAAAAAAAATAAAAACATCAAATTTTTAAGTCTTGATGCCTTTCTCCAAAACCATGAACAACAACAAAAATTGAAGCTTCATACTCAAAAAATTTCCCAAACACAAATTTTTTCCAAACTTCATCTTTTCCAAAATAAATTCATTCTTTTCAGATTAAATTTTTCCTAATTTTTTCTAAATGTTTCTTGTCTCACTTTTCTGTCAAATTCAATAAAACCTACAAAAAAAATTGTCATCTTTTTCAATTGCATCTTGATGAGAAACCCTAAAAACTTTGTGGACCATAGATCTCACCATCCAGGACTTGAGATCCTAAAGATAAAGGTATGAACCCCTGATATAAGGCTGGACGCCCTGGGCGCACTCCAGGAGGGCACAGGGCCCACTTTACAGTCACAAATAGCCCTAGGTGACCTTCCTAAGGGGTACCCCCTCTGGGGGCGCCTTAGCCATGGTTTTGGCCCTTTAAGACTTGGGCCCAAAACCATGGCCGGGTAGGCCCAAAAGAGGCTACAAATAGTAACCTTGGGATCATTCCCAAGGCATGACCTAAACACAGCAGAAAAACCCTAGTTTCTAGATATTGTACTCACTGATAGTACAGTTGGCGCCCACCGTGGGGCTACGGTAAAACTAACCTAGCCACCATCTTTGAAACGAGAAGCAGCCGATCCGCGGCCTCAAAGCATCGCTCAAACGACGTGAATCCGCCGTACCTTTCAGAGCAACCCTAGATTCTCCGAATCCGCCGTGATTCCAAACCCTCACAATCAAACGATTAACCCACATCTGTTCAGAAAACCCTGATCTAAAGCCTATGATTCGCGGTTTAGGGTGCAAATCTCTGACCACCAGTCACAACCTTAACATACAAACTCAAACTACCGTCGCCGCCAGCATGATGGCTGATCCAACGGCCTTAGAAGCTTTACAACAACAGATCCAGCAGCTTCGTGACCACAACGAAGCCTTGCAAGCAACCGTGGAAACCATCCAACAGCAGCAGCACGCCGAAGGAAACGGATCTCAACAAGATGAATCGGTCGACCCCGATCCTCAACCACTTTCTGCCGAAGTTTGGAACGCGCCAGTTCCAGAAAATTTCAAGCCACCCTCTCTTTCCTCCTTCGATGGAAAAAGCGACCCAGTGGAACACGTGACCGCCTTCAACACTCAAATGGCCATCATCGGCGCCGCCGATTCTCTCAAGTGCAAGTTGTTAGCAGGGACCCTCAAAGACGCCGCCCTCAGGTGGTATATGAACCTGCCTCGATTTTCCATCGTCGGCTACCAGGATATGACACGCAAGTTGACGCACCAGTTCTCAGCAAGCCGCCATCGCAAATTCTCGTCTACCAGCCTTTTCAACGTCCGTCAAGGACCCAACAAGCCTCTCCGCCAGTATCTCGCGCGTTATAATGACGCCACCATCAAGGTCATTAACCCAAACCAGGAATTGTTTGTGGGAGCCTTCCAGAACGGCCTCCGCGCTGGCCAATTCAACGAGTCGTTGGCATAGAAACCAGCCGACTCCATGGAAGAAATCATGTCTAGAGCAGAGTGTTATATAAAGGGAGAAGAAAGCAATGCCGAAAAGAAGGCAAGGGATTCCAGGGAGCGTGCTCCCTACGGATATGATCATCGCCGCAATTATTACCCACCCAGTAACAGAGACCGAGCGCCGTACAAGCGCCACGTTCAGGATAGGCGCGCACCCCCCCCCCCCAGAGTCCTTCACGGCCCTCAACACCCGCCGTGAACAAATATGGAGGGACGTTTACCATTCCAGAATCATTCCTGAACCTCAACCACCGAGAGGAACCATCATGGGGAACGATAAGGAAGCCTGGTGTAAATATCACCGCATCAAGAGACATACCACAGACGATTGCATACATCTAAAAAGAGAGATAGAGAAGTTGATTCAGAACGGCAGGTTAAGAGGATATGTGAAGGAAGGTAGAGAGGGAGACAGGCGTCCTCCCGAAGACCCCCAAAGGGGGAAAGATGTGGCGAAAGAAGGTGAACGCCACACCTTAAACACCATATCTGGCGGCTTCGCAGGAAGGGGGGAGTCCAGCACCTCCCGGAAGAAATATGTGAGACAAATAATGTTGCTTGATGACCACGCCAAGAAGGAACCAGAACGCCAAATGGATATCACTTTCTCAAGTGAGGACCGCAGAGGAGTAATCCCCCACGATGACGATCCCATGGTCATCACTGTGCAAATCTTCAACTGGGATGTCAAAAGGCTGTTGATTGATCCCGGCAGCTCTGCGGACATCCTCTATTATTCTGCTTTTGAGAAAATGGGACTAGACGAGGAACAGTTGCAGCCCTTCAAAGGGATACTGGCCGGCTTTACAGGGGAGCAGGTGCACGTCCGGGGATACATCACATTGAAAACAACATTCGGTACGGGTAATAACGCTAAAACCATCAGGATTAGGTACTTGGTAGTCAACTCGCCCTGTTCCTATAATGTCATCATAGGCCGCCCGGCCTTTAACGCCCTCGACGCCTACCTTTCCACCAAATTCCTCGTTATGAAATATCCGCTGGATGATGGGCGGGTTGGTACCATCAGAGCAGACCAGAAAGTGGCCCGAGAATGTTACCACAACAGTTTGAAGCTACAAAAGGAGAAGAAAGGAAACAGCAACATAAAAGCACACCGAGTGAACTTCATTGTCGCAAACCTAGAAGGAGAGACTTATGTTGAGGAAATCAAGAAGGTTGAGGAAGAAAGTACTCCTTTCTTGATACTCCATTCGAAGCCAGCCAATTCAAGTGTCAATGCTGAGGAAGAAGATGCAGAGTACGGTGAGGTCAGGAAGGTTGAGGAAATAAGTACTCCTTTCTTGACACTCCATTCGAAGCCAGCCAATTCAAGTGTCAATGCTGAGGAAGAAGATGCAGAATACGATGAGGTCAGGAAGGTTGAGGAAATAAGTACTCCTTTCTTGACACTCCGTTCAAAGCCAGCCAATCCAATTGTCAATACTGGGGAAGAAGAGACGGAACCCGATGAAATCAAGAAGGTTGAAGAAACGAGTGCTACTTTGTCGATAATACAGGCAGAGCTAGCCAACTGCGATACGATGAAAAAGTTGAGCACAATGCAGGAAGAAACTCGCCGCAACAACTCAAGGGCGAGATAGAGGGAAGACAAAGCCACTTTAATTTCTATCGTCTTTGTCTTATATATTTCGATGTCTTTGTACAGCTATGAAGTAAAGGAGTAAGGGGCACTCTTTTCCCCCGCAGTAATGGGGGTTTTTAATGAGGCCCCGGTTTATTATTGATATTAAATATAAATTGCTTGTTATTCTTACTTTCGTTGCTTGTAGCAGATCGCCAATGCCGAACCTTAAATGAGCTCGCCTCACCGTATAGTCCGTTAACCCCAAAGGGGTTGCCACCTAATTCCTTAACCCTAAAAGACAGGGTTCTAAGACGTCGTGAGCTTAAAAAGAAATCGCCACCTAATTCCTTAACCCTAAAAGACAGGGCTCTAAGACGTCGTGAGCTTGAAAAGAAATCGCCGCCTAATTCCTTAACCCTAAAAGACAGGGCTCTAAGACGTCGCGAGACGAAAATAAGATCGCCGCCTAATTCCTTAACCCCAAAGAGGGCTCTAAGACGTCGCTAGACGAAGATAAGATCGCTGCCTAATTCCTTAACCCCAAAGAGGGCTCTAAGACGTCGCGAGACGAAGATAAGATCGCCGCCTAATTCCTTAACCCTAAAAGACAGGGCTCTAAGACGTCGCGAGACGAACATAAGATCGCCGCCTAATTCCTTAACCCCAAAGAGGGCTCTAAGACGTCGCGAGACGAACATAAGATCGCCGCCTAATTCCTTAACCCCAAAGAGGGCTCTAAGACGTCGCGAGACAAAAATAAGATCGCCGCCTAAATCCTTAACCCCAAAGAGGGCTCTAAGACGTCGCGAGCAGAAAACAAGATCGTCATCCAATCGATAAAAGGGACCCCTTATAAAGGGACCCTAAAGCATCAGGCGCTAAAAGAAACAAACCTACAACTGTCAACATTATTATGAAATGAACATAATCACCGCCCAGGTGCGGCCTTCCGAAATACATAAATTTGAAGAAAAACGAAGAGCTTAAAAAGAGAATGATACATCACGAACACAAATTCAAGCAGAGTACTGTGGGTTTAAATTACAACAAATGAAATTAAGGTTCGTCCACTAGGACGCCATCTACAATAATTTTAAAAGGATCAAGGGCAGAAATATCGGCGCCAGGATGGAGAAGGGCGAATTGTGCCTTGGCTCTTTCAAAGCCAGCATCAAAGTTCAGAGCCAGCTCGCCCTTCGCTTCAGAAACCTCAGCCGTAAGCTGATCCTCCCTTTCTGCTCCAGCCGCGACATCGTCTTGTAGCTTAGCAATGACCCCGTCCTTTCCAGCAAGATCTTCTGCATAACCAATCTTCAGATCGGAGATGCGTCTATCACAGTCAAGCTTCATCGCCTCCCTGGCCTCCTGCACCTCTTTCTCCCTAGCATTCCTGGCCTCCTCCAACTCTTTCTCCAACGCCCTCACTGTAGCTTGGAGAGCCTCCTCATTCTGCACCACTTCCTCATACTTACGATCCACCGAGTCTAGAAGCATTATAGTCCGCAAACAATGAACTCCTATATCCTTCGTCATAAAGGGCACAGCGCCCTGGCTTCCCGACTCCGCGTCTTCCGGATTAAAAACCAGCCTCTCCTTCACGTAGGCACCATAGTCAAAACCTTTATCCCAGAAAGACGGCACTGAGCTGCTGGTTTTGATGGCGCCAATCAGGGAAGGAGAAGGTGTCTTCTTCCCTTTTTTCTCCGCTACCGCCTTTCCTTTATTGTCTTTCCCGGGCGACCTTTTATCGCGCGGAGCCGCCGTAAGGCTCTCAGCTTGAACCTCGGGCGGATGATCAGCTTTTCTCTTTGGCTTACGGGTAATAAGTCTCGCGGGATCAGTGGTCGCCGTTCCCTCAGCAGCCTTTTTAGCCTTCATTTCTTCAAGATATCTTTTCCTCTCCGCCGCAGTCATGGGCGCCATATCCTCTACAGAAAATAAAGCAGAAAAGTTAAGGGACAAGAAAATATAAATGTAAAATATTGGCATGAGTAAATGAATTTGACTCACGTAGATACTCGTCTAAGCTATCTACATCCCCTTCCCTATTCAATAACTCCCGGATGTTCATAGGCAACATTTTGTCCAAAAAACAGACGACGCCCTGGTCGTACGCGTCCAGCTTCTCATATTCAAAACCCATGATGGACGCCGGAGCACTCGTCCAACATGTGGGAAACCTCAGCTTACCGTCCACCCATACAGCAGCTACCTCACAATCTTTTCGCCCCCGAACCCGAAGGAATGTTTGTCTCCAATTCTTGTAATGAGAGGCGTAGGGCAGGAACAACCTCTTACCAGGATGCGCGCTAACGGACACCCAAGACTGCTTATCTACCCCCTTCGTGCCATAGAAAGTGAAGAAGGTTCCAACCGAGGGTTGGAAGCCCAACCCCTCACATAGAATCTCAAAAGCGCGGATAAAAGCCCAGCTATTCGGCTGCAGCTGAGAAGGCGCAACATTGAGACAGTTGAGTATGTCAACTTCAAAGGGTGTGAAGGGATACTTCACACCCAAATCTTCAAAAACGGCGGTGTACATGTGAAACATCTCACTCTTCAAACTCTTCGGCCTCTGTGCGCACACTTTCTCGCCCGGGCGACAAGGTTCCAAAACCACGTCCTCCTCAAATCCCGTAGAGGACACGTGTAGCTTACTCCGGAAAAACGCCACCCGTTGGGAATCCAGGTACACAGACTCAGAACGAAGCACCTCGTCGGCGAAACTCTCTTGTTCTGAATCACTAGAAGACGCCATGTAACAAATTCCTTTCCTACAGAACGGACTTGGGCGAACAAAACGAATAATAGAGTCAGATGAATTCCCACTAATATTCCCCCCTTCACCCCCGTCCAAACCACTCGGAGACTCCGTCACAAGGGAGTGGCCGTAGTAGGCCTTATCAAACACCACCCAATCCATGGTTCCATCTGAGCGTTTAGCTGGGGATAGCTCCCTACCCGCCTCATCGCACTCCCTAATTATCACCATACTACTGATTTAAAATTAAAAAGAACGAGATCAAGTAAGGGTACCTGGATCTAGACAAATGGAGGGCTTGAGAAGCGAACGAGGACTCCGGACGATCCGTAAACAGCAAGCACAGAGATCCACAAACACCGTAACCGCTTGAACGAGAAAAAGAAAGTGAGTCGGAAGAAAAAGACGGAGGTAAAGGAGGGGGGAAACGATAAGAGAAATCTGAAAGTAGGGGGAAAAGTAGATCCGTTTCAGTTTAAAGTAAAAAAAGCCTGGGAAAACGCACAGATGACGTCATCTAAATTGACACGACTTCCGATAGCCGTTGCGATTCGAACACGTCAGCGAGAGGAAACGGTCGCCTCACGTCAGCCGTCGGATCTCATTAAGAGGCGTCCTTAACACGAAGTTTAACGGGCGAGGCGAGCTAACCTACTTAAAGGAGTCGTTTCTACACGTTGTTTAATCACTTCGCCTCGTACCAAGACTCGTGCTTGTTGGGCTAATATAAATACTCTCGTTGGGCTAGCGCCCATAGTCTCGAAGGGCTAGTGCCCATTAAGGTACTCAAAACAGAAACATGGAGCTAGTACCCATGTTGGGCTAGTTCCCGTGTTGGGCCAGTACCCATGCAGGTATAAACATCCATGTTGGGCTAGCACCCTCCGTGGGCGAGCACCCATGATTGGACATGCATCCATGTTGGGCTAGTACTCATAAAATTTTTTTTTCATAAAGCTTCATCATCAGTAAGCCCCACTTGCTGGGCAAAAAGGTCATAGGCAAATCCCCCCGTTAACAGTTTAATCACTTCGCCTTGTCCCAAGACTCGTGCTTGTTGGGCTGTGGACCGTAGATCTCACCATCCAGGACTTGAGATCCAAAAGATAAAGGTATGAACCTCTGGAATAAGGCTGGATGCCCTGGGCGCCCTCCAGGAGGGCACAGGGCCCACTTTACAGTCACAAATAGCCCTAGGTGACCTTCCTAAGGGGTACCCCCTCTGGGGGGCGCCTTAGCCATGGTTTTGGCCCTTTAAGACTTGGGCCCAAAACCATGGCCGGGTAGGCCCAAAAGAGGCTACAAATAGTAACCTTGGGATCATTCCCAAGGCATGACCTAAACACACCAGAAAAACCCTAGTTTCTAGATATTGTACTCACTGATAGTACACTTTGTTTTTCCAATTTCTTCACATGTTCTGATTCACCCCCACTTTTCAATGTTTTTCATCGTTTCAATCTATGACCCAGTGTTCCTATTTCTTCTCACATGATTTCAATTTCTTCATTAATTCATCAATAACACAACACAAACCACATTCAATTTCAGAAACCCAATTAGAAAATTATGGTTTATAATCAAAAGTTTTGGGCTTTTGATTGAAAGCTTAAATTGTCAAAAATTAAAGAAGAACTGTGATGGTGGGAACAGAGAGAGAAGGGGGGGCTGAAACTAGTTGTCTCTATTTTTATTGTAAAACTTTTTTAGTTTTTAGTTTGATGGTCAAATATGAGTTTGTATGATTTTATTGATTTTTGTGCATGAAATTTTGGCTTTGAAGGTTATGACAAATTTGTAGAGAGAACAGGAGAAGGGAGAAGAGAAGAGAAGAGAAGCAGGAAGAGAAAAGATAAAAATAATTAATGTTTTAAATTATTTTAATTAAGTTTTTAATGAAAGAATTTTAAATTGAATAAAAAAATTTGGAAAAGATTAAAAATGGTTTTTCATAGAATTTTTGATGAATTTCTAGTCTAGTGATGTTGATGATGATGTTAATGTTTGTTGATGAATTTCTGGGTTTTTTTTTTGTTTTCTATGAAGTTTGATGAAGATGTGTTGAAGATGATGAAGAAGAGGAAAGGAAGGAAGAAGATGAAGTTTTCTATGAATTTTTTTTGTTTGGTCCCTCTGCGAATTTTGTTTTTTGATTTTGGTTCTTCTAACTTTGTGACCCAGCATATGGAACGACAAATCAGCGTCGTCTGCCACGTCACACGTCGTCACGTCATCCTCCGTTTCCCACATAGACATTTTTGTAACGATGATGACGGCAAGGACCAAAACGAAGACGTTTATAACTTACAGGGGTAGTTTCGCAACAAAAAAAAGATACAGGGACGAAAACAAAAAACACGCGAACTTACAGGGACAATTTACATATTTAAGCCTTGAATGAATGAAAAACATTACTGTCTCAAAGAAAAATTGAAAGAGTTCCCTAGTACTTGTGTCTATCTAATGGGGTGAATGGAAGTGATTTTCAAATTTTCAAATTTTTCCAAGATAGTAGGAATGCTTAACTCCAATGTTTGTTTAACCTACTTGTCCAAAAATTATCTCACCTTCACATAAGCCCCGTTATAACCCTTAAAGACCTTTACAGTGTGTGATGACATGGACTTTGATTGACATTTAGAATTTTTCAAGCGTATGGTAATATCGACTGTGTGAAACCCTTATCAAAATGTTGCATGGAGTTGTGAATTGTGGAAGCAGTCAAGCCAACTGGCCCATCAAATGGCTAGTAAGGAGATGAACTTTTGGTACTATCACTTGGTTAGGTAATTGTTATTCTACTGTCATTTGTCAATTTTGTAAGTAAATTCCTTGAGGACAAGGAAAGGTTCAAGTTTGGGGATGTGATGACATCCTGTCATTACGTAATTTTTAGAGTAATTTGTAGTGTTTACATTGAGTCTGTAGCAATTTGAGACAGCCTGTGAAGGTGAGAAAAACACAGCCTGGTTTCTTTTTCTTGGTGTTAAAAAGTTGTTCCGAATCTGACGTATACAAATTTTGATAGAGTCTGAGTGTAGCGGATATAGTACAGAAAAACAAAGATAAATATATATATATATATATATATATATATATATATATATAGAAAGCAGACACAAAGCAATTTTATACTGGTTCTCCTACAACCCAGGAGTAGTCTAGTCCCCTTGCAATTCCAAGGGATTTCACTATAATCACTCAGGATTACAAATTTCTCAAGGTCACTTCCAATAGACTTTCATATGCTCAAGCACAACTGCTCAAGACTTCCTTCTCTAGGACTCTTCCTAAAGACTTCCTTGCTTAAGCACACCTGATTAGGACTTCCTGCTCTAGGACTCTCCTAAAGACTTCCTTGCTCAAGGAAAACTCCAAGAGACTTACAAGTGCTCAAGCACGCAGGCAAGAGAATTCCAATGCTCTAAGGAGACACCAAAGAGACTTCTAGAGCTCAAGGTTTCACCAAGAGACTTGTACACTTTAGCTTCACAAGCTAAAGACTTATAATTTGTTCTACACTTGATTTAACAATGTTTAGAGTATATGAACAAATGAACAGACTCTCTACAACTCTAGGATTTCTAAGATATAAGTGT
This sequence comes from Medicago ruthenica, assembly GCA_018208015.1. Taxonomy (NCBI): domain Eukaryota; kingdom Viridiplantae; phylum Streptophyta; class Magnoliopsida; order Fabales; family Fabaceae; genus Medicago; species Medicago ruthenica. The sequence goes on from WNNG01000126.1 coordinate 48,174, forward strand.
AATACAAAAAACCTAAGTGTTTTGCGCTATTTGATTTTGACAGAGTAATGGCACAGTTGAATAGCAGAGTCTTGTTAATCTTCTTCATGGTCTTCAGCTCCTTTTATAGGCAGGTATTTGAGAGACGTTGGAGAAGAGTGCCAGCGCAAATAAAGTCGTTGAGAAGCTTTGATCAAGAACGTTGGCTCTTTGCCAGATCTGGATAATTTCGATGAATGGTCTTTGAATTTTCCTTTGCTGAAAGAAGAATTATCTGTTGCATTCACTTTGCTCTTGATGTCCTTTGTCTGATTGTGCATGTAGACAGAAGAAAAAGACAAAAGAACTGCACCTATTAGAACCTTGATAGTGACAGTTCACAGAATAGGACAAAACCTAAGTGGATTCTGGGTCCCTTATGACTTACTCAAGTCTGAGGGTAATCCAAGTATGTGATGTCTGCTTCTGAGTCTGATGACCATCACAGAGTCTGTTGAGTTACCTCACTAGAATCTGTGTGGTACCCGTCTTCTTAAGACATTGACTTCTGGTTGACCTTCCTTTTGGTCTTCTACCATAATCTTCTTAGCTTCTCTTGGTCCTTCTGATGCTCTTCATATGTTCATCCTTGATATATAGATTCTTCCTTGATTCTGCACACTTGAACATATGTTAGTATTCCAATTGTTCTTCAATACTTTGTTATCATCAAAAACTTAGAGGAATTGTCCAAGACTCTTCTTGTTCCAACAGCCTAGGGGTTCAAAAAGCAGAAAAACATCAATATTTTGGAATATTTGCATCGTGACATGATTTGGGCATCGTTTCACGATTTTTTGACCAAATTTGAAGCATGTCCCTGCCATTAAAATCGTGTCATGATGGCATAATCGTGACACGATTGTGAAGATTAATTTTGAAGGATCCTTAGGTTTTAATGCAGATCGTGTCACGTTTTTCTCAAATTGTGTCACGATTTTGGGCGCAGTTTTTGCCTATTTAAGCTAAAATGTTTTTAGAAGGAAGGGTTCAAAATTTTGGAGTTCTGAAGCACGATTTTTAAGAGAACAAGACTGACGAGGTGGCCATCCCATCCAACTCATAGTCAGTTTATGTATGTTTTAATGCTTCAATTGATTATGTTATTTGTAATTTACATTATGAGTAGCTAAATCTCTTAGAGATTAGGTCTGGAAATAAATCTGATGTAAGATTGTTTGAAACATGTGGTTGTGAAACTCTATTGCTTATGAATGTTAATCTAGTTTTATTCAATTCAATTGTTCTTAATGCTTTTTATATATTGACAACATATAACATGAATCTGTGAGAATGAATGACTACTGATCATAGCTTTCAACTTAGACCTAATTGAATTGTTCAAATAAACAAGGTTAGTCTAGGAATAGATAATCGTTTATCTGTGATATTAGGTTAACGCTTTCAAAACCCTTGAGGAATATTAGATCCCCTAAGGAATTAGGGACTGTAATCTTAAAAGAGGTTTCTAACTCAAGGGATTGATTAGAACTATTTTTGTTAACCATCGTAAAACTAGAGGAGTATTCATATAAAATAGGTGCAGTCACCAAACAGTCGTAATAAGAGGATTCGAAAGACCTAATCCGCCATCTCCTATATTTTCAATCAACTTTTACTATCTTTCTTACTTTTTATGTAACCAAATCCAACTGCCTAGGGCAACCCTAAATTTTATACATCCTAAATATCAACCTTATTGCTATATTGAGATTAACACAGTCCTCGTGGATAAGAACTTAGAATTATTACTTCGATAGTTTTAGGACACTTGCTAAATATCTATCAATTTCCCTTGTAAGCAAGGAGTTCGTCAAGGGGATCCTTTGTCTCTGCTTCTTTTTTGTCTAGCTGAGGAAGTGCTGAGTAGAGCTACTGAGGTGGATAGAGTTTCTGGTAAATTGCAACATATGCCTTATTGTCGGGGTATGTCTTTATCGACCCATATTCTTTATGCATATGATATTTTTATTTGCTAAGTTGGTACTCGAAAGAATATCAGGTGCCTGCTGCGGGTGTTTAAGTCTTATTCTGAGGTATTCGGGCAGCTGGTGAATTTCGATAAAAGTAAGCTTTTTACAAGTGCAATGACTGCTGCAAGGGAGAGCCAAGATCTATTCATTTCCAAGCTATTGCTGACAAAATTAAGGTTAAGCTTGCAACTTGAAAAGGTTATCTTTTATCTATTATGCGACGAGTATAGTTGGTGAAATCTATTATTCATGGTATGCTGGGTTACTCCTTTCATATTTATCGTTGGCCAAAAAATCTTCTGAATATGTTAGACCGTTGGATTAAAAACTTTGTTTGGAGTGGGGATATTTATACTAAGAAAATTTGTACCGCGAAATGGGATCATGTTTGTCCGTGGGATTATGGTGGTTTGGATCTCAAGCCTACTAGAATTATTAATGATTCATTGTTATTGCATTTGAGTTGGAAGTTTTTTTGCAAGACTCTCAATGTGCAGCGCTTTTTAAGCACAAATTCTTTTGTGATGGTGTTCCCCGCAGTCGTTACTTCAAATCCTCTGTTTGGTCTGGGGTTAAGTTGCATATGAATACGGTTTAAGAAAACTTCATTTGGCTGATAGGTAATGGGGAGAGTATTAATTAGTGGTTGGATAACTGGTTGGGTTCCTCTCTTGCTTCTATCTTGAATACCAATCCATCCTCTTTTAGCACTTTATCGGCAAACCTTTCCTTTGTTATTATTGATGATCAGTGGTGGTTACCTTCTATTCTTTTAGCTAATCCGATGGTTGTCACCAGCATCTCGAATATCTCGCTTCTGGTTACGCCTTTGTTTGACAAAAGGGTTTGGCTCCACACCCCTGGTGGTGCTCTCACAGCCAAACATGCCTTCACTTTTTTGCATCGGCCTTCCCCACAGCTCGAGTGGGCTTCTCTTATTTGGAGACCATCATTCCCATTCTTTTGTTTATTGGTGTTGGTCTATATGGAAAGATAGAATACACGCTAGAGGGGGGGTTGAATAGCGTTTTAAAAGTTTATCGACTTTTTAGCGAAAGCGAGTTTGAAAACAAAATTGACTTATTGGATTTATGCTTGAAACAATAACAATGACAAAAGGATTAATACAATGTAATGCAATAAGATTTTGTAATGAATTGAGAGATTCAAAGCCAAATCTTAATACAATCAATGATTAATAATGCTCACACAATGTACAAAACTAAACAAATCTCAAACCAAACCTAAGAGCAATTAAATCAACTATACTAATGAACACAAGGTATATGTGTTTGATGAATTGACAATAGATTGAAATCAAATGTGATCAATGTGAATTAAGAGAAAACCTAATTCAATGAATTAAGTCAAGTTTAACAAATTGAAACAAGATCACATTCAAATCAATACTAATAATTATCAAATAAACATATACTCAAATTAAACGAAATTAAAGAGGAAAAGGAAGAGAAACGACACCAAGATTTATAGTAGTTCCCCCTTTCATCCTCGCTTCGAGGTACGTCTACTCTTCTTGATGGAAAACGGCTCTACCAAGGACTTCCACTAAAATTGAATGTTTGATTACAATGTGATTACAAGAATTCCTTCAAACTACCCTAGATCTTCAATTCTCATGCAATCACTCCCCCAATCATCAAATACCCTTTGAAATTGGTGCTTCTTGAAGTCATTGAATCCTCAATCACCCGTGCAATCCTTGAAGCTCTTCACTCGAACTCTTCTTTGCTTCGTCCGGTGGTTGGTTCCCCTTTGACTCAAGAAAATTAGAAAGAACCCCCAATACCCTTGGAGGTGGAATGAAATTACTCAATTCACTTTAGATCCTTGATTCCCAATCAATATCCTTGAAAGCAACCAACTTACAATCCGTATAGCACTCTAGCAATCTATGACTCAAGAGACCACAATGATTCTTAGAAAAAATGTTTAATCTGAAGAACAAATGGACAATGAGGTTTGGAGACTCTAGAGAGAATATATGCAAATGATTCAGTAGTTTGGGTGTTATGAAAATATGAGTATATATACAAAGGGTGGAAAGAGTAAATATTTGGCCAAAAACAACATAGTGAATCGATTCACTAAATGTGTGATTCAATTCAGACAGCAAAAGACAAACAAGTTGAGGCAAGAAGTTTGATACAATCAGACTATATTTGAATCAATGCATAAGCCCTTAGATGAAGGTTGATACGATTCAAGGAAGTGTGATTCGATTCAAACAACTAAAAACCAAGGCTAGAAGAAATCAATGATACGATTCAAAGAAGTAATGATTCGATTCAAAATGGTACGATTCAAAGAATCATGAATCGAATCAAAATGCATGGAAAACTGGCAGAAACTTTGAGAGATATGATTCACATAAAATGAATCGAATCAATTGACTGGAAAAATGATTTGACCAAAAGCAATGAAGATTTCTTCATACACTCAACATACAAGGCTACCAGGGATCATAGGAAACATGAGACAAGATTGCTAGGTTGTGCTTTAACATGATACTATGCAATAATGACTAATATCTAAACAACATCAAATAGAAAACTACCTAATAGACATCATCAAAACTCAAACCTATAACTACACAAACTTCAATTGGCGCCTCATGCATCACAAGCTGCCCAGATATGAAAATCTCCAAACCCATGGTTGCACGTTGGTTTCTATTTGTGTGCTTTGCTATAAAACAGATGAGACTTCCTCCCACTTGTTTCTGTCTTGTGATTTTGCTGTCAGTCTTTGGAATTGGTTGGGGCTATGTTGAATTGCTCTTTTCGGTTACTCTCTGTTGCCTCTCTTTTGGAATGCATTCCTACTCCTTGTAGCTCTCAGGTAGAGATGTGTTCGTAGCTGCTATTGTTCACACAGTGCATACTATTTGGATGGCAAGAAATGTTATTAGGTACGGTACAAGCAAGTATACTTTACATACGGCGCAAAATATTATTATTGCTTCGGTCTGAGTGGATCAATCTCGACGGGTAATTGTCTTTCTTCATATATCTCGCTCCTGGAATCGTTCATGATCCCCCCTTCTTATCGTTGATTCAAGGACATTGTTCCGGTGGTTTGGAAGCCTCCAACCGTTAATTGGGTCAAGGTTAATACGGATGGGTCGGTTCAGAATTCCCTTGCAGCTTGCGGGGGTATTTTCCGTGATCATAGGGGCACTTTTATAGGTTGTTTTGCTTGCAATTTGGGTGAAGTGTCAGTTTTTGAGGCGGCGCTTACAGGTCTAATGCTAGCTCTAGAGTATGTTGCTCGGTTTAATTGGCGTAGACTTTGGTTCGAAAGTGATTCCACTAGTGTCGTTCTCGCTTTCAAAAATTCAGAGATTGTTCCTTCGTTTGCGGAACCGCTGGCACAATTGTTTTCAACTCGGTATTATTGTTGTTTGTTCTCACATTTATCGGGAGGGTTTGTGTTGCGCAGATAAGTTATCTTCTCATAGGCATATTATTGTTGACTCTGTTTGGTTTGACACGATACCGACCTTTTTGTCTTTAGATTTCTTTAGGGATAGGAATAGCTTGCCTAACTATCGTTTTCCCTAGGATTTTCGTTGTTTCTTTATGTTTCCTGCATCTCTTTTTGAGGGTTTTGGCCTAGTCCCCCCTCTTGTATATATATTTTCCCTTTTTTTAATAATATATATGGAGTAGGCGGTAGAGGATGGGAGCTCCAGTTGGGTGTCAACCTAGTTGGGATGTTTCTGGCGCTCCTTGATGCCTAACCTACTTCTTGCCTTATCAAAAAAAAAATTACATCTCAATTGTAAAAAAAAAAAAAAAAAACAAGGAATCACAAAATATAATTAGAGGAGGATGACTATTTTAACCTATCTATGAACTATATCATGTTGAAGATTGGAATTCACAGTTGGCATTGTTTTTTTTTTTTTAATGAAACCTTTGCCATTGCCTGGCTTGTGTATAAATGTGCAAATTGGAGAATGTTAGAATGCAACATTTTCCAGAATAGAAGGTCCCAAAATTGCAAGTTTTGTCATTTTGGTCATATACTAAATATGAAATATCTTTATCAGAATATGTCACTTTGTCACCCTTATGAGCAATCAGCAAAGAAAAAAAAATGAGAATAAAAATATTGGATAAGACCAACTACAGTTGAGGAATGATTTTGTTTCTTAATTAGATGCCACAGAACAGAACCTTTTTTATAAAAAAAAAGCCTTTGGCATTATTTTATCTTTGCAACTTCACATTATGAAGCTGAACCTTTTGTCTAATTAATTATTTTTCTATCCTTTTTTCCTTATGGAGAACAACATTGTATATTATTAAGCTGACATTCAACAAAATGATCGATCTGTAGCGTGGTAAGAAAGCCATCTAATACAATAAAATGAAAAGGTAACTAGTCACTGGTTACTCATCTTAGTTTATCACAACAATTTTTAAAATTTTGTCAGCATAGGAAATTCTGCAAGAACAATTAATCATAATTGCCACAAATGTTGCATCTGAAAATGTCATTACCTCTGTATACATTGTTTTTGTTATTATCTAATGTGGATGATAAGAATAAAGGATGAAAACTTGATCATTAGAATACTATATATACCTAGAGTGAAATATACACTTTGTGCTAAAGTTGGAAATGATATGCTTTTTTTTCTCTTAATTTTGATGCTACTATAACTGCAAATAACTTTATTAATTCATTAATTTTTTATGGTTCACATGGTTTGTTGTTGTTGTTGTTAACTTAACAATTCTTCAACCACAACAAAGAAAACAAATAAAGTGAAAAAAAGTTAAAGGAAGAAAAGAAACAACCTGTAATGATAAGAAATAGTGCTTTACAAATTGCATTTAGACACACAAATAAGTCTCTAATGAGTTATTAGAAGGAGGAACAAAGTGCTCTAATTATGAGGTTAATTATTTAACCATGTTTTGGTGTCAAATGGGCCTACACCTTGATGAGAACCACGTTCATGTGGAGCAATGCAAGGCCCCAACTAAAAGGGAAAAATCAAAAGAAACCAAAGAACTAAACAAATGATTATACTAGTAAAGTAAAAAAGAAAGAAAAGCAAAACTAAACCATGTCCCATATGGCCATATGCAACCATATTGCACATTTTTCTCAGCCACAACAAGTATTAATTTTGCTGTTTCTATATTATTCTCAAACAAGAATAGTCACATTCCAAAACATGGGAAAGAGAGGAGCAAGGTTACCAGGTTTTTGCTTGAACAGAATTAAGCCTCATGCGAGGGTGCGTTCGCCAACTATACAAGCCAAGCATGAAAAAAGTGACACTAAAGTTGATAAGAAAATTGAGGATTCGTGTAGTGTTTGTGAGGAGAAATTTGATGATGGTCTGAAACAAGGGTCAGTAATTGGTAGGAAGATTATGATTGTGATTGATTCTAGTTTCGAAGCTAAAGGTGCTTTGCAATGGGCACTTACTCACACTGTTCAGAATCAGGATACTATAGTTCTTCTTCATGTCATGAAGCCTTCTAATTCTAAACAAGGTGTGTGAAACCAATGATATCATTGTATGTTTTCTCTTCAACTTAGGATTATTTGTTTGTGATTGAAACTTATCAAGTATGGTTCATTCAATATGGCAGCAACTGATGATGAAGCTTCTAGTAAGGAGACAGATCCAAGGGCATATGAACTTGCTTCATCTTTCAAGAATATTTGTAATGTGAAGATGCCTGAGGTGAGTTTAGCCCCTAAAACTATGCTACCATCTTAAAATTTAGATTTATATCAGCAACACACATTTTAACACACACTTTCTGACATATTTTAACACTCCGGAAAATAGAGGAGTGTGAGTGACTAGTGAGTTACACTTCATTTGGTACACCATTGTTTAGGTCGTGTCACAATATATTTTATCTGATATTCTACATTTTTTCAAGATGTTAACAATTAACCTTTGAAACAATTTTAAATTTGTTAAATTTCTTATTCCAGATTGTGAATATCAATCAACATTAAATCCTTAAATTCTTCGTATGATTATGTTGAAACATTATAATGTAAATAAACGAAGCATGCCAAATGTAATAAATGCCATCCATGTAAGTGACAAAATATTTTACTTTATATGAAATGTAATAATTAAATGTTGAGACTATATGGTCCTGATAGGTACAAATTGAGATTGCAGTAACAGAAGGGAAAGAAAAGGGACCAAAAATAGTGGAGGAAGCCAAAAGACAAGGCGTGGCACTTTTGGTTTTGGGGCAGAAGAAGAGGTCCACAACATGGCGTCTTCTAATGATGTGGGCTGGAAATAGAGTCACTGGTGGGGTAGTAGAGTATTGTATCCAAAATGCACATTGTATGGCAATTGCTGTGAGAAGAAAGAGTAAGAAAATTGGAGGGTATATGATTACTACTAAGCGTCATAAAGATTTTTGGCTCTTAGCTTGATCAATAGTGAATTCTTTGGATGTTGTTGTCACCTTCAAGTTTTCTACAAGTGATTAACTATATATAATGTTGTTGTGTTTGTAAAATCACAATGTTTGTACATAATAAAGTTTTATAAGAAGTGTAAAAGGAATGAAATTGTGAGTGCAAAGGAGGAATGTGTGATTATATATGTGGGCCATTTGGTCTAAGCCAGCTTCAATTTGAGCAGCCCAAATTTTATTTCCAAACCTAACATTTTAATCAGGCCAAATATTTTGTCTTAATTCAAACATGAAGTATTTACTCACACTCGACACTACAACAATTTCATGTTTAAAAGCGAGTCAATCCGTTCACCTGACATGCATCAACATGCCACATCGTTGACCACCACATCGTTAAGAACACTTTTCAGAGAAGTAGTCAGCATTCTCTAAGTCAAACTATTTAACACTCGACTCTGATATTACTGTTGGATCACAAAGGGAGCCTAAAAGGCTAAAACATCGATTTTTTTATCACATAGACACGCCAAAAGTAGCACTTTGAATCCATGTAAAATGCTATGATGAGTTTTTGCAATAACTGAATGCAAGTAATATATTTTCAAGAATATAAATTCAAAAGGCCTATATCAAATTCATCATTAAATCAATTTCCCCATTAAAGAATCCTTGCTGCACAAACTTCAACATTGTAAAATACTTGCTGATATCTAGTTATTAAGGAAGCTTCAAGCCCTAATTAAGTCTAAAGGAAACTGCTTAAAAAACGTATGTAACTCATAAGCTAAGCAGTGAGTGAACAAATCATAAAAAGTCAATTTGACATGTTGTAAGTGTAGGAAACTTCAAGAGAATAGACTGCTTGAAAAAACACAGTATAGAATTAAATTCACATATATTCATTGATTTCTACTACACATTATGTACATGACATTGCAGTCTACATTGAAAATAAGAATTATACATTGCTTTTGGCTCCTACTAACAAATTGAAATTTATTTCAAACAAACTATTACTTAAATTCAACCAACCATTTGAATAGTCAAGTCATAATAATATCTAACATCATCAACTCAATTTAGTTTCAAAAAATCATATTCACCTGCCAACAGGCATCATAATATCAGAGAACTCTATGCCAGGTGTCAAGTCTGAATAGTCCTGTAAATCATTTTGTACATTACCACCATTTTTCTGAATTTGTAATGCCATAAAAAGGTTCTGCAGAACATCACCAGTGGATGGCCTCTCCAATCCTCTTTCAGCCAAACATTTCATAGCAACACCTACATATAACTCAAGGCACTCCTTAACTATGTTTCCTTCCAAATTTGGATCCACTATTTCTTCCACATTTCCATTCTCAAAGCAAAACATAGCCCATTCAGCCAAGTTTAAATGCTCATCATCATCATCATATGGACTTAAAGCTTGCCTTGCACTTAGCACTTCCAACAAAACCACACCAAGTGAGTATAAATCAGATTTCTCAGTCAACACGCGGCGTTGATAGTATTCTGGATCAAGATAACCGGTGCTACCTTTGACGACAGTGGTGCCTAAGGAAGTGTAACTTTCCTTTGACAAACCAAAATCTGAAATTTTAGCAATCCAATTATGGTCTAAGAGTATATTTGTTGTCTTGATATCGCGGTGAATGATTGTATGGTTTGTGCCGGTGTGTAAGTAATGCAAACCTCTTGCAACTCCAATGCAAATTTCAAGTCTTTGAATCCATGACAAATGAGGCTGATGTTCATCTTTTTGCTTTAAATGAAGTTGGTCATAAAGATTTCCATTGGACATGAAGTCATAAACAAGTATCATCTCATCATCTTCATTGCAATAGCCCACAAGTGAGACGAGGTTGTTATGCCGTACACGCGAGAGCAAATGAATCTCTGTCTCAAATTCTATAACACCTTGTCGAGACATTAGATCGGCGCGTTTTATAGCTACAAAAGATGCACTACCATCAAAGCTACCTTTGTAAACATTTCCAAATCCACCTGTTCCTATAAGCAAATCCTCATTGAAGTCATTTGTTGCTACTTTTATCTCTTTCAATGAAAATTGACAGCAAAATGATGATGACTTTTTTGCCTTTTCAGTTTGATTAGGGGAAAGGATACAACATGACATGATCCTTCTAGGCTTAATCACCTTAAACTTTAATAAAACTAAGCACAAAAGAATCGGTATTGCCACGACACCAAGTCCACATCCAATGAGGATGAATTTTAGTTTCTTTGAGCTTTTAACCTTTTCAGCAACATGCGGTGTAGCCGTTGCAGATGATCCAAACTTCTTTTCGGAAGGGTTAAGGCCGGCAAGATTCTTCTTATCAACACTGCTGAGTTTAAAGATCTCAACACCATTCAAGTAAGAATTGTAAAAATGAGGTTTTGAATACTTGTAAGGGTGAAGATCTAACCAAAGATCTTGCTTTGCATCACTATCTTTAGGAACCAACACAGCATAGTCTCTGTAAATAGCAACTCCAGGTCCTCCACTTATAGCAATTGGATCAAACTGTTCTTCAGCTGTCTGATTATTCAAAAAAACCGAAAAAACCACCTCATTCACCCTAGTTATTTCATAAGAAATTTCGCAGAAATGAAGCCTAATTAGATACAAAAAGCCAGAATCAACTTCAAAAAACCATGTTAGATTGTAATTTAAATTGACAAGTCCCTCCTCAAATGAAGCCATGGAACGCGACGTGCGGTAGACTTCATCAGGAGCAGTATATTCCGGAACATGATCAGTATACAAAACTTTCATGCTCTCATCGAAGGGTTTAATACCATATCCAGCCCCAAAGATGTAACCATCATCAATATCCCAATTGCGAAACATACCGGTATCATATTTCGGTAGAATTTGTTCCCCTCCTACATTCAATCTATACAAATTTTCCATAGCTGAATCATTATAAATGTAAAGAACTGCTGGATCGTGGCCAACTAAAGGAATAGGGGAATTATCACCACCAATGTATAAACCATTTGGTATTGAAACAACTTCAATACCGTTCACAAATGCAAATGCATCAGAATCATTTGATGATGGAGTGAAAGTAAGTTCCAAACTATTTCCTTTTACATGCACAATGAATTCTTTCATTAAATATGCTAAGTTAAAGTAATCTACATTTAGAGAAACACTAAAGTTATGCAGAAGAGTGAAGTTATCAGCAGTGACAGATAAGAAAGCTTTTGAGATGTTGAAGTCCAAATAAGAAAAAGGGTAGAAATGAAGGCGTATGAATTTCGGACCTGAAGTTACATTAAATCTATATGTAAATTGAGATTGAAAGATTCTAGCTGTCATATAAGGAACTTCAGGAATGGATTGAAGATTTGAAGAAGGTGCTTTTGCTGTTAAGGACTTGTTGATGATATCTTCATAGGATGGTACATATGGTGAATCAATGTCACCATTCCAGATACGTCCATCATATTGAACAAGTTCAGATGTGTTAGAACCACAATTGAGAACTATGTTTTCTGAGGGAACATAACTAGTATTGTCAGCAACAACAACAGCTACTATGAGTAAGATATTTGAGAAAAAAATGTACACAATAAAACGTGTAACAACATTCATGAATTTCTCCAACATTTTTGTACCTAAATAGTTTCTTTTCTTAGAATGGTAAATAAGACGATCTTTGAAATTTTTTATGTTTTGCTTCTTTATAACTTTGTTTGGCAAAAAGAAGCATATAGATAAAAGTTGGTTGTTACATACAAAGGTTGGTCCAGTTGATAAGGACTCGACTAATATTCCTCAAACACCTAAATTTGAATTCTAGAGAGGATGTGAGGATCTCGTTGATAGGTAATTTTGCAATTAACTTTCAGCCTTGAGACTTTCTCTGACCTAATGGTTCAAGCCGCTTAAAAAACAATAAGTTGGTTGACTAATAGAGTTAGAGCTTAAGTCAAACACGTTTCCTTGAGTCATTCAAAAAAGAGAGGAAGATGATGGATTTTTCAGTGCCATCTAAATCAAATCCAGCTAATAACATTAAGCATATGTTTGGATACACGTTTGCCAATTCAATACCGCGTCCCAATACACGGTCACCATGAAAATTCTGAAGCTAGTAAATCAAGCTTCTACGTTGCCGCGTTAATTTTCACCGCAATTCTGTCCAAATAAGACGAACATAAGCTAATAAATACTACTCCGTCCCAAAATATAAGCAAAAATGACTCAACATAAGTTGATGTATTTGGTACAAATTTTAAACCAAATACATTAACTTTTGTTGACCAATTTTTGCTTATATTTTGGGACGGAGGAAGTATAAAGCGCGTTGTCAATGTTAATTTCTAAAACTACGGTTTGAATTTTCAGTAGAAACTTTGTGGTGTTGAATTTCAAATGGAATCTTCTTTCACTCCTTTGATATTTTGGTTATATATCAACTTAGATTTTTATAATTTACTTCATCCTTCATTTCTTTTTAAGTGTCTCTTTTAAAAAAAAATTGTTTCTATTTAACTGTCACTTTTAAAGTTCAATGCAACATTAAATGTTGTTTTATTAATATTACCTTTAGTTATTTATTGCGAAGAGAGAAATATATATAATGAGATATTAAATGAATAAGATCATTATAGTAAAAGTATAATTTATTATATCAAAAATAATAACATTTAATGATTGTCTTGGGTAAAATGTCAAAAAGTGCTAATTAAAAATGATACTACCTCCGTTCCTTTTTAATTGTCACTTTTTGACATTTTACACAAACCAAGACGATCAATAAATGTTACTACTTTTAATGCAATAAGTTATACTTTTACTATAATGACCTTATTCATTTAATATCTCATTTATATATTTATCTTTCCGCAATAAATAACTAGGGGTAATATTGGTAAAACAACATTTAATTTTGCATTGAACTTTGAAAGTGACAGTTAATTAGAAACAAAAATTTTCTTCAAAAGAGACACTTAAAAAAGAACAGAGGGAGTAGAAGCTAGTATTAACAATTTCTTGGAAAATGTATATTTTCCCTCACTTGTCGGTCCTAAAATAGTACATATATTTAATTTGATGCAGACACGTAGGAATCCCATGACATAATATTTGGTTCACATATTTTAAAGTAACAAACTTATTGGCCCCTCAAGATACCGGATATAGCATATTCACCAAATATCTAAATTCATTTAATATATGAACCATTGTAAACTCACACATCCAAGGAAACTGAGGTTCGAATCTGGATCATATCATCACCTAAGTATGAGTTTGATATCTGCAATTAGCAGTATATTGTATTTTATTTAAAGAAACAAAAAATGTATGCGTGCTTCAAATCGGACCACAACAGTTATTACCCATTTTGACGATTTCAACCATGAATGCAAGAAAGTCTAGTAGTTGAACTTCACATTTTCTTAACATATTTTTCTTTCCACTGCTTTCATACAATTTTTAAAAATTCATTGATGAGAAATATAATAATTTGTTTCAATATACAAAAAAAAATTTACATTGCTTGGGAATCAAGGTGTAGTTACCCGACAACCAACTTTTTTGAGAATTCAAGTTGTCTGACATCGTGTAACTACATTAGTTACACGTGACAATGTTGTGTTATTGTCGAACATCAACATGTGTCGGATATCGAACACGTATTTAATCTGAAGTATCGGTGTTACGTATCAATATAATTTGTATTGATTTCCAATCCCTCAAAACTCTCTTGCAAGGAAAGAATTTTCTCCAAATTACTGACCACCTCTCCCATAGTTGGCCTTTCTGAACTCTTGCTAGCCAAACACTTAACACCAATTTCCACAAAGGCTATTAAGCATTCTTGCCCTATTTTTCCTTCTAAACAAGAATCAACCAACCTATCAATAGTTCCACTTTGGTAAGAACTCATGACCCATTCTACCAAACCAACTTTCTCATTTTCCTCTTCCACTGCCATAGAATTCACTGCTGGTCTTCCACTCAACACTTCAAACAAAACCACCCCAAATGAATAAACATCACTTTTTTCACTTAGTTTTCTTCTCTTATAGTACTCAGGGTCTAAATATCCAAATGTACCTTTAACCTCCGTGCTAACATGAGTGTGGTAAATAGAATTAACCATTCTAGACAACCCAAAATCTGCAATCTTTGGTACCAAATTCTGATCCAATAATATGTTCGACGACTTTATATCACGATGAATCACCGGATTCTTTCTACCTGTATGAAGGTAATGGATTCCTCTAGCTGCACCAACACAAATCTCTAGTCTTTTATTCCATGAAAGTGGTTGTTTCTGTTTCTTGTATAAATGATCACAAAGTGGACCTTGATCCATGTATTCATACACAAGTATAAGTTCAATGCTCTCTTGGCAGTATCCCAACAATGACACTAAATTCAAGTGATAAAATGAATGAAAATTGATCTCATTTTGAAATTCCTTAAGTCCTTGCCGTGAACTCGGTTTAGCGCGCTTTATCGCCACATTAGTCACTCTATCAAACATCATGATTCCTTTGTATACCTTTCCAAAACCACCTTCACCAATGACAAGATCATCATCGAAGTTGTTTGTTGCTGATATAATCTCTGCTAAAGTGAATTGATAACAATTACCTGATATCACTTTTACTTGAATCTTTTCTTCACCTTTTGCGGTAGAATTCAAAGTTCCCCTTTTTATTTTTGTCCACCCTTTTCTTCTAAGAATGAAAAATGTTATGAAAAGTCCGAAAGTGGAACCTAAAGTACTAGCTACAACAACAATAAAAATTGGAAATTTCTTCTTATTGTGTAGTTCTTCATTCTTCAATTGGAAACTTGCAGCAAGATTATAACTACTATCACTTAACTTGATAATCTCAACACCATTCAATATAGCATCAGCATACTTTGGTTTTGACTCCAAATTGGGATGAAGTGATATCAACATAGTCTCTATAGGAACCATTACAACATAGTCTCTATACAAAGGATTAAAAGGTTCACCAGCCAAAGCAACTATAAATCCAATTTCTCCTCTGCTGTTTGGTTGTTTATATAAACACCAAACACCCTCTGGTTAATATCTGTTACCGACATCGATATCTCACAGAAATGAAGCCTAACAAGGTACTTGAATCCAGAATCAACACTAAATGACCATGTTAAATTGTACCTCATGTTGGAATCACCATTGCTACTACTCATTGTTCTCCCAGACCAATATAAATCTTCAGGTGCTGAATAGTTAAAGTCATTTGAATCGAGAAAACGTAGATTCATATTAACTCTTTCATACTTCAAGACAAGAACAGTTCCATCTTGTGAACCAGATATGTAGTTGATATCATCTAACCATGACCCAAATGCATTTTTAATTCCTGGGCCTTTATCATCCATGTTGACCATGTAAAGCTTCTCAAAAGCAAATTCAGTGTTGATGATAAGCGATTCTTTTTGTCCAAGGTAAGGAACATGAACCTTGTAATTTGAAGCGTGAGAGAATAAATTGTTGGGTACTGAGAATATTTCAATTCCATTTATAAAAGCAAAAGCTTTGTGAATTTGAGGCGATGGAGTGAAAGTAATGTTAAGTTTCTTTTCTTTGATGTTTACAAAGAAATCCTTAGTGATATAAGGTGAGTTGATTTTTTGTGAAGCAAGTAATGGATTGAAATTGTTAACAAGAGTGTAAGGACCAGATTTGACTGAAAAATAGGAGTTGGAATTTGAATACTTTATTGGTAAATATGAAGTTGACAGAAAGTATAAACGAATGAATTTAAGGCCATTGGAAGAGAAAGGGAATGAGTAGGTCAATGGAGAATGATGAATTATTCTTGCAGTTGAATATGGGATTTTTGGTGCTACTTTGTCTGTGTTTGAGAGTAAAAGTGTTGTTGATGAAGTTGTGTCATATAGTTGAGGTAGGAAAGCTGTTCCAATGTCTCCTATCCAATTTACACCATTGTATGTTGATGATCCAGATGAACCACAGTTAAGGAGGATTTTGTCTGAAGGGATGTTTATAGAATCATCACAAGATGTTAAATGAATGAAGAAAAAGAAGAACAATATTAAGAGGTGTGTGAGGATAGTTATAAATCTAGATGACACTATTATGTGAGTTTCCTTCATGTTGAGGTTGAACATAGGAAATTTAAGGGAGGAGTAATGTTTGGTTTACTTGTATGTTATCTTGAGAGCAAAAAATTTCATTTTGTTTGGCCTTTGAATTGAATGTTCTGATTTTGTTTTATTGTGTACTCAATGTCTTGTAACCATCGTATCTAAATAATAAAAGATTTTATTGTGAAAAACTCAAGTCACAAATATTAGTAATAAAAAAGTTTTGATAAGAGTAAGGTGACACACCTCATCTTACAAATCAGTTTTGTATAAATGAACTAGAATCGATGTAAAAACCTAATATCGTATCAAAGTCTATTGATAAGGGTATATTGGAAAAACCAAGTCGAACATGACATGATACCCCTCAACTTACAAACTAGTTTTGTAAGATTGAATTAAATCAGATAAAAAAAAACGAGTAGATCTATGAAAGTGCAAATAAATTCATACTTTTTGTTGAGTGTGTAGAAATATTTGTATATTTATTTTTTTATCTTTTGAATTTGACTATTTAATGGGTCAATGTTTTGTTGTTACCCACCAAATATCATGTCACCGAAAGATCCAACGCGGGATTTGGTCCACACTTCCAATCTAAAGAAAAATTTCACTCAAGATCTTGAAACTGTTAGGCTTTGTTTGGGAGTTGGGTTTTGGAGGGGAGGGGAGGGGAAGGGAAGGCTCGTGGGGAGATAAACCCTTGTTTGGGAGTTTAAAAAAAACAAGGAAAGGTTTTGAAGGGTTTTGAAGGGCTTATTTGGTCCAATTTTAGAGTTCCCTCATATTGGGGGGTTTGGGGGGTTAAACATACAAATTGACAATTTTAACCTTTTTAAAATTAATAACGAAATTTATACCCAAAATAAATGAATTATTAATAGGAAATATAATATGTAAATGGCTTATTTGGTCATTTGGTCCTCTAAATAATTTTCAGTTTTCATTATGGTCTCATATCTCGAAAAATCAACATTTTGGTCCCCTTGCTTTTTCTCCGTTATTCAAAAAGGTCCCTGGCTGTTAACTTTAACCCCAAATGTCTAAGGTGGACCAACCTTAAGAGTGGTCCACCATAGATCCTATTAATTATTTTAATTTAAACCGTTTGATCTATTTTTTTAAAGGAAGACCATTGGATTACGCAAGTCTATTTTATCTTATGGTGAGTCAACAACAACCAATTAAATTTCCATTTCTTCATCTTCTTTCTAACTATTGTTCATCATATTCAACATTTTCTTCATACATATTCATCAATCATGCCCAGAAAAAAAAATCATAATCATCTAAAAATCCATTACACAACTTTTCATCATCTCATTATTTTTTTGAATAGATAAAATAAAAAACAAACAAAATCATAAAAAAAAAAAAAAACCACCAACCCCAGAAATTGATTCCAAATCTGAAACACTAAAATCACGATGAAAAATCACAATAAACCAGAAACTGCACATTACAACTAAAACTCAGTGAGAGAATATCTATCAAACTAACATTACCAGCCAGGGAAGAGTATAACACTGAGAAGGCAGTTTAATCACCGGCCCAGATATGGGCGCAATAACATTGCTTTGGAGCAACTTCAACTCCTGATACAACTAGTCATATTTTGTTACACACTTAGATCAGCTGACTCAAGATATTGTGAGCATGCAATAGTGACAGTAATGTTTTTCCTCTTTGTGCTGTATTTGATTTCCTGTGATTTGACTAACTTTTATCTTCGTACTTTTTGTTGGCACAACTACTGATGATTCAGTAAACTTTTATCCTTAGTTATACATGATAATTTCAGATTCAAACTCATCTCATGATTCTGAAGGTGAGAAAAACACACACAAACAAGAAGGGGGGGTTGAATTGTGTGACTCAAAAACTTGTTCTTTTCTTTTCAAAAGCTTAACACTAGTTTAGAACCAGGTTCTGAACTGTTATCAGAAGTATATGCAGCAGATTAACAAGTTAAAAAGAGAAGGGAAGAGAGACACACATAATTTTATACTGGTTCCTTCTCAATGTGAGAAGTAGTCCAGTCCCCTTGTTTTCCAACAAGAGAGTTCCACTATAGTCAGAAGATTACACTTTGCTCAACCACTAACGAAGAGACTTCCAGTTGCTCAATTACAAAGAAAGAGGCTTCCAATTGCTCAACCACAAAGGAAGAGGCTTCTAGTGCTCAACCACAAAGGAAGAGGCTTCCAATGCTCAAGACACTAAGTCAAGAGGCTTCCCAATGCTCAAGACACTAAGTCAAGAGACTTCTGACTCAGACCACAAAGGAATGAGGTTACAAATGCTCAGTATACAGACTGAGACTTTAGGGACCAAACTGGTTTACAAGTAAATGAGTTTGGGTTGAACACTTGATAAAATATCAGAGGTGTTCTCTTAATACAACACAGGTTAAGACTCTTAACCTTAAGAAATTCTAAGTTACAGAACTAAAGAATTTCTAAGAGATTTTGAACTTATGAGTTTTACAACAGAAAACAGAGCACAGGTTCAGCAATGTAGTTTCAAGAGTCTTAGACAATTTTCTTCTTCTAATCTTCTTCCTTTTATAGAGGAAATAGAGCTGTTGAAGATTTGCTTGAATTAAGGAAAGAGCCGTTGCAATTTGAGCTAGGATTTCTGCAAATGTGTGCTGCACTTTTTCAAACAAAACAGAGCAGCAGCCATTTTTGAAATGGCCTACCTTAAAAGCTGGGGAATGTTTGGGTCAGGGAGACAACTGTTCCATTGGGTTGCTCTGACACATCCAGGCATTAAATGCGCACAGTAACACTTGCTTTCCATGCCACATCAGCTTCAGAAGCTTCTGCGTGAACAGTGCATCAGAAGCTGCCTTGTACGGATCAGAAGCTGCCTTCAGAAGTTGACTTTTGTTGACTTCTTCAGACGCTGACTTTTCGTTGACTTCCTTCAGAAGCTGCTTTCAGACTCAGACTTCAGACGCAGGCTTCAGACTCTCACTTCAGGAGCACTACTTCAGGAGCATTACTTCAGGAGCACTTCTTCAGGAGCACTTCTTCAGACCCAGTTTTCTTCTAGCTTTGCAACATTGCTTCTTAGCTTTCCTTTCTTGCTCTAAGCTTGTTCTTTCATAACCATTCTTAATTTCCAATCAATAAACACGTGGTTCTGAAATCACTTAAACAAAACATTAGCAAATAACCAATTTTCTATTTAACACTTTGTTATCATCAAAACCATAAAGAGAGATATGTTTACACATAATGTTTCAACAATCTCCCCCTTAATTCAGATGAGAGTTGTTTAACACATTTTGTTCCAACAGATTCTTGATGCCCTATGATTCTTGATGCCCTTTTTGAGCATCAATAATATTGTACCTACTTGCACCGCAAATTGAAATTAGATTAGAGACTTAAATATTTTAGGTGAATCAGATCTGGAATCAATTTCTGGGTTTGGTAGTTTTTTTTTATGATTTTGTTTGTTTTTTATTTTATCTATTCATAAAGATGATGGGATGATGAAAAGTTGTGTAATGGATTTTTAGATGATTATGATTTTTTTTTTGGGCATGATTGATGAATATGTATGAAGAAAATGTTGAATATGATGAACAATAATGAGAAAGAAGATGAAGAAATGGAAATTTAATTGGTTGTTGTTGACTCACCGTAAGATAAAATAGACTTGCATAATCCAATGGTCTTCCTTTTAAAAAAAAGATCAAACGGTTTAAATTAAAATAATTAATAGGATCTATGGTGGACCACTCTTAAGGTTGGTCCATCATAGACATTTGGGGTTAAAGTTAACAGCCAGAGACCTTTTTGAATAACGGAGAAAAAGCAAGGGGACCAAAATGTTGATTTTTCGAGATATGGGACCAAAATGAAAAATGGAAATTATTTAGAGGACCAAATGACCAAATAAGCCTATGTAAATATATATATATATATATATATATATATATATATATAGTGAAATTAATTTGTTATTATTGTATCAATTTTTTAATAAAATTATAAAAAAAAAACTAGATATTTAATTTTTTTTCATATTTTTAAGATTTGTTATAATATTGATAAAAGAAAGTCAAATTATTTTAAGAAGACAGGGAGTATTCCTAAAAAAAGGGTAAAATAGTAAAATTATCACATAAGTCATCCATTTCCTTTTCTTGTTGGTTTTTTAACTCCCAAACAAGGGGAAGGCTTTCCCTCCCTTTCCCCTTCCCTCCCCTCCCTTCCCTTTCCCTCGTAAGCCTTTCCTTCCCCTCTCCTCAAAACTCGCAAACAAAGCCTTAGGCTTTGTTTGGGAGTTGGGTTTTGGAGGCGAGGGGAGGGGAGGGGGAGATAAACCCTTGTTTGGGAGTTTAAAAAAAATAAGGAAAGGTTTTGAAGGGTTTATTTGGTCCAATTTTAGAGTTCCCTCATATTGGGGGTTAAACATACAAATTGACAATTTTAACCTTTTTAAATTACTAACGAAATTTATACCCAAAAGAAATGAATTATTAATAGGAAACATAATATATATATATATATATATATATATATATATATATATATTGAAATTAATTTATTATTATTGTATCAATTTTTTAATAAAATTATAAAAAAAAAACTAGATATTTAATTTTTTTTCATATTTTTAAGATTTGTTATAATATTGATAAAAAAAAGTCAAATTATTTTAAGAATACAAGGAGTATTCTTAAAAAAAAGAGTAAAATAGTAAAATTATCACATAAGCCTTCTATTTTCTTTCTTTGTTGGTTTTTTAACTCCCAAACAAGGGGAAGGTTTTCCCTCCCCTCCCCTCCCCTCCCCTCCCCTCCCTTTCCTTTCCTTTTCCTCCTAAGTCTTTCCTTCCCCTCTCCTAACAACTCGCAAACAAAGCCTTAGTCTAACACAAAATAAGACCGAAGTAGAATACAAACAAAAAGTTAATTGAACAATTGGTCTTTAAATAATTTTTTAGCTTTATTTTGGTCTTATAACTCTTAAAACGTCTATATTGGTCCCTTATTTTCATCTCCATTAATCAAAGTCATCCTTTCCGTCAACTTTTGAAAAGAAAAAATCGTAAGTCCATGACACATGGACGTTGAGCTGTCATTTTTAACATTTTTTCTTTGTTTAATTTAATGCATAAGAGCTGGATACAGTTTAGTTTGATGACTTATTTTAATGATTGAATCTTGATGTAATGAAGTTATGATTATCCATTATTCTGATTTTTTAAAAAACTATATATTTTTAAATTAATTATTAATATAATTAATAATTTATTATTTTAATAAATATTTTAAAAAATTAACAAAATTAAAATCCAACGACCACCCGCACATCGCTGGAGCACCGCCGTGAACCACCGTCGGCCACCGGAGCTCTATCACGCTTCGCCGCCGGACGATCAGATCTACGTTGTTAGTCGCTAAAAAACTAGATGTAGCTCTATTGTACGCCGTCGTGAAGTCGTTGGAGCTCCATCGTGATCAACGTCGGCGGCGGTCCGTTGACCACCAGATGCCACCCCATTACATCTTCTATTATTTAATTAATAATATTAAATATTTTTGATTTATTAGATTAATTGGGCTTCTATCAAAAAATCATTGGGCTAAAAAAATCCAATATTGAGTCTTGTTACATACAACCTCTCTCATGGGGCCATTGGATGATGGGTATTTGGCTCAAAAAAAACGTGAACTTAGATTTTTATCTAAGATTCTCGTATGGTTTTTTCAACAACTTCTCTCGGTTTCTTTGAATGGTGTTGGACTCATATATATTTGATTTCCTGATTCTAGTTCAGATCTATTGAGATCTACAGATTTTCAAAACTTACGGATTTGCATCATTGTGTTGAATGAATTGGGGATAGTGCTAGATCCGTATCAATCCTCCTCGATTGAATTCGGACATATTGGTTGCTGGTACGAAGGTCCAAGTTCCGGTGTTTGTTGACTCGGTTTGGGTCACGACGTTGTATTCAAATGGATGGTTTTAGCTCAAAAGGGTCATTAAGGCTTACTTTTTTTTTTTGCAGGGAGAAAATGGATCTTAGGTCGTCCATTAAGGTTTGTGTAGTTATACTGGACCAGATCCTTCGACCCCAGTCTTGTATTCTCTTTATTTTAATTTTGTTACTATTTCACTTAAAAAAAACATACAATCTCTTTGGACTGAATTTATGAAAAAAAAATAATACACATTAACATATGTATCGGATAGACATCCATCCGTTAATAATTGGCTATTACTTTTTGTTGGATATTTGGTTGTTGGCTTCATGTTTGCTAAAATCAAATATACAAGCAAGTTGTGCGCCTTCAGAAGCTGAACCTTCAGAAGCACTGTTCAGAAGCTGAACCTTCAGAAGCACTGTTCAGAAGCTGAACCTTCAGAAGCACTGTTCAGAAGCAACCTTCAGACGCTGAATGTTCAGACGCTGAACTTCAGAAGCTGGTTTACTGTGCTCCTGTTTTAGTGCCTTGGAGCTGTTTATTTTCTCTTGTGATCTTTTGAAGATTTGACTGAAGAATTCTCCTTGCTGCGGGTGGTTCTAGAAGGATAAATATTTTCGTGAGATTTATTTTGAAGATTAGATTCTTTTATTTGTGAATATATTTTCAAAGAGATCTTTGTAAAATATATTTCTGAAGAATATTGTGGAATATATTTCTAAAGAAGAATTTTGGAAATATATCTTTGAAGAATATTTGGTTCAAATATTTGTTGTTGCTGAAGGCTAGAAATAGAGGGCGCTGCTATGGAAGAAAATCATCTCAACCAAAGCTATCATTGAAAGAATATACTTAGGTTTTGAGTCTTTCTTGTGTCACCTTGATACAAGCTTAGGACTGTGTTTAGTTGAGTTGTAATTGTGAATCACTCATAAGCTTTTAAGCAAGAGTGACGTTTGTGTGTTTTGGAGTGTGTCTCCTACTTTGATTGTTATTTGAGTTTAAGATCACTGGGGCAGTGATTGTTTGAGGGGAAGTGAAATGAGATCTCAGGTCTAGGAGTTCCTAGGTCGAAGTCAATACGGGTAGTAGCTAGGTGATAAGTTGTAAACTGGGAGTTTGCTTAGAACTTAGAACTAGGACTACGCTAGTGGATTTCCTTCCTGGCTTGGTAGCCTCCAGACGTAGGTGTGTTTGTCACCGAACTGGGTTAACAAACATCTTGTGTCTTTTACTTTCAGTCTGTTATTTCCTTCTCTGTTATTGTTTCGTGTTATACTCTGTTTTACGTTCAGCATCAGGACTTGCCAGAATTTCAATTGACATCAGCTAACAATGAAAAGTTCTAAAAATCAAATAAAACTATTGCAAAAAGTTCTAAAAATCAAATAAAACTAATGCAATTTTTTTTGGATTTTTCTGAGAGTATGAAAAATTAAAAAATAATGAAAAATGGGTCTAAACGATGTAATTTTAGATTTTGAGGGGCGGAGTCCCATAAGAAGTCCCTTATAGGGGAGTCTTAATCCATGATTTTTTTTTCTTCTGATTTTATGGCCAAGTTTCAGAGCAATCAGATCAAATAGCCCGAATATCATTTTTTTCAACTGGAAACAGCTAACAATGACCTAAAACAGAGTGATGAGAGTTGGGAAGATTAATATGGTCCTTAAAATGACTATTCATGTTACAAACATGTTCAGAATTTGTGCTGATACAATTCGGATTATATAATCTGAACTGTTTTTCTCTTGAGTAAGGGTGTTTAGAAGGTGTTCGGATTCTATAATCCAAAAAATCCAAGAAACATGCCCCATTTTTTGGGGTTTTTGGATTATAAAATCCGAATTGGTGAAAACTCATTTTTCACTGCCCAAAACAAGGGGAAAACTCAATTCAGATTATAGAATCCGAAAATTTCATAAGCATTTTCGTAAAAAAAAATAAGGCGCACGAGGTGATAGAGTGGAAAAAGTAAAAGTCTTAATAATTTAATAATGGATGGATCATATGAATTTTATACCCAATGGAAGTAATTAGATGGATTTTTTTATAAAATAAAATCAGTGGATTTTAATGGACTAATGAATTGTTTTAATCCACCCATTAGGATCCAATCCATAAGTGATATATAATGGTTTTAAGTTAACCACTTTTTATTTCTCATTTATTTGAACTATATATTTTCTTTTGTTAACTCTCCAGTTCTCAATAGAATTCTCAATAGAAAAGTGATCTGATAATCTGAAGTTTGACCGGATGTAAGTAAAAACTTTGTTTCAATCCCTTTTGCTAGCCACTAATTCTTTCATATGACACTAACATGTACTACCAAATACACGAAATGGATGAATTTTACAGCCCATCTTTAAAATTTGGCATTTCCTAAGTTATAACTACATGTTCTTGTTCTTTAACCTATTATCCAGCCATTAAATTTGGAGGAAGCTAGGCAAGCAAAACTAAATCAATTAAAAATAATACAAAAATAAAATGAAGCATAGGCGCTTCAGTAAAAATAAAAAAATAAAAAACAAACCATATCCATTCCGACTATATAATTTATCTAGCGCCATGAAGTCGAACAAAACTTCTCCTTCATGCGTGAGATGAGCTTGCACGTCTCCTCAGCCTCAACCTGCTCGCGAATGTCAGTTTTTGATGCACGGTCTGGATGGAACTTAAGCATAGCCTGTTTATAGGCAGTATGCACCTAAAATGATGATCAGATGACAAAAATGTTATTAAGCATGAACACAAGACAAAAGGCACTATACAAATCACGATCGTAAGTAGCTCACAAATTCGTTGCAGGTAAAACTAAAAAATGAACTCAACCTTGAGAAGGGGATGACATCAGATGTTACACATGAAGCATTTGGGGAGTCAAATATATTTGAATGTAAATGTGGAAAAATAAATTTAAAGTATAATAAATTTCTGATTTTCTCCCACTTTATTCCATCCCTTTCTCTCCCTTTCCCGTAAGGATAATGTCTTTTGAATGTGTGCTATTAGGCATCAGAGTTTACAATACCACCATACTGGTTCACCTCCCTGCCCTTTTAAATTTTTCATCGGCATCTTTAAAATATCATTAAAGAGACGCCTAAAATAGTTGTGTCAAAATATGATAGGTTGAGTAATGGAGGAACTGTAGTAATTGAATCTGTTACATATTAGCAATTTTTCGTACAATAGTCATCAAAGGAAGGATGATTAGCTGTTTACTTTCAATAGCATCCACAGCATCGGCGAAGGAGAGCGAAGTAATAGTGGAACTTGTCAAAAAAATAGAATTTTCGTTCAACTTTTGTCAAACCAGTAAAGTTTTAGTAAAGCTTTTGTCAAATGAGTAGTAATAGCTGATTGGTTGATTGTTTAAAAAGAAAATATTTAATTGAAACAAGGATAAAAAATTATACGAAGATAAATGACTGCGTGTTGAATAAAGTACCTAAAGATTGTAGCATAATATTGAAATGTTATACAGAATTTAAAATATGAAGTGAGGTAGAGAATGATATGATATGGAAAAGCAATAGATAAACACAACTTGCCTCCTTTGGCGAAGGTCTAAGACTTGCCCCCACATTTACTCCTAAGCCACGAAGCAGTGAGGTCATATCTATGCAGTGATTCTCCAAATGATTGAGCTTCTTCTTTATTTCGACCCGCAGTTCATCTTTTGTGTTCATTAATTCTTTGTCCTGAATTTGGCATTAAATTACAAGATTAACAGACAAACAATCAGTTACGACAAACTTCTATGACTCAACTAGGTTCACACTAAATCATGAAAGAAGACATTCAAATGGCGAAACATTGATCTAGCTCATCTGAAGTGAGGGGATATACTTAAGAAAATCCAAGTCCACAAAATTTAAATAAAGGAGAATAAAAAAATCAAAGTAACAAATAATAATGAACACATGATGTATAATTAGCATGAGAAACACCAATAAAGAAAACATAGTTGCAACCTTCTTTAGTGTCTCTCTCACTTCTTCAAGGCGTTCTTTTGACCTTCTTTCAATGTCCAGCAATCGGCTATTCTCAGCCTTTTTTCTTTTGCGCATTTTTTGTGCTTCCTCTGCCTGTAGTATGCATATTCTCAGTTTACGGCACAAAAATTTGCACAAGCGAAAGAGCAGCATATCTAGTAAGCACTTGCATGGAATAAATTGAAGTCCATAGGCACAAAAGAATGTTGATAATGATAATATACAAGAAACCATAACATATTGGTCAGCCATAACAATTACAAAGAAAAAATATATATATTAAAAAAAATATAACAAGAATGGCATTGATGGCTTAACAGAATGACATTGATTGCACTGAACGTAACTAATCTGCACAAGACATGTCCATTTTATCATTTTTAAAAATTACTAGGCTGAAGCCCATTGCAGTAGGTGGCAATGCTGGAAAATCCAATAAGTCAAACACAATTATATCGGAATTTGACTCTTCTGAAATGAATGTGTCGATTTAAAGGGAAAAGTAAGGAGCATGAGTCAATGATTGCAAAATTACGAGATGAAATTGTAATCACATGCACGCAAAAGTAAAACAAACTACATAATTGTTTCAAACCTCAACCATCAATTTTCAATCAATGGCTATAGCTTCATTCTGTCACTATCTCCTTCAGTCATGGTTCACTCCATCAATTTTCAATCAATGGCTTAGCTTCATTTTCTTTCAGAGGTGCTCAACAAGGTTGTAGAATTTTCCTCAAACTAGCCATCCTTTGTTGGTGAAACCAACTATTTCCACAGTTTGGGCCATACTAACTTGTAGGTACAATACAGAACTTACACATAAAGGTTTCCTGTTCTAAATCGCTATCCCCCGTTACTCAATTTGAAGCCTTTTAAAAAAAAGTCATCACCTTCATGAGAACATAAACTCAGTCCATTATAAGCTTCTGATGTCCCAAACATCTCCAGCACCTTCGTCCATTAATATCCAGGTGTATAATATTGGCCTAAACCATTCTGATCGTATATGGAAGTAGATGGAATATACAAACTGAAGATGCACTGATATTATTGATCTTCTCTGTGGAAACTTCCCAACAGAGGTAGTTACAGAAAATAGGGAAATGTAAACCGACACAAAGTGCAGATGGCAACTGCAGGAAACTAACAAACCTCTAGGACTTGGAGAGCCTAGTCTCTCCCAAACCAAACCACTCAAAACAAACCGAATGAGTTGCTTTCTTGTTCTTATTCTACTTAAATACATCAAACTTACATAATTTAGGCCTAAATTACTAGGCACTTACACGTAACATATACATTAGTAATAGGAGGTCTACTAACACATTCACTTAAGCCACACTTTGAAGCATCTAACTTAGTGGAACTCAATATGGTAACGATAGGAATTTTTCATCTATCTGCTAAAAGTGCATAAGCTTTTCAATGAGGTTTCTCCAATAGATACGAGGGTATTCACAGCTCTATTTCATTTATGTTCTCTTTTTCTTGATTCTTTTCTGTTTTGTTCTCTCATTTTGTATATATTTTCTTAGCAAAAAAGAAACACATTCACAAATATTGTTCTTAGCATATTTTTCTTTTCATGGTAATATATTTATTCTCTTGCATCCACGCACATATCCATTTAATAATCATGGAGATGAATAACAATAGTATCCACCCACACACATTAGTAATAGGTGATATAATGTTACCCGCCTTTATTTGAAACTCCTATAGTTTCACATTATATCATCGAAGTCCTCAAACTATAAATGCTTCAATTGTAAACTAGATAAGTCTAAACAATAAATTCACATGCATTTACAAAGCAGGCAGCCCTTCAACATGTAAGAGAACTACACGCCTGTTTAAAGAGCCAAAACATGTAAAGGCATAACAGATAGATAAAAAAACATTTACAGCATGCCATATGTGAATCACCTGAATTTGCAATTGTCGCTGTCTGGATGCCAATTCCTCTTCCATGGCTTTTTTGTATAAATCAGTTTGTTTATGCTTTTCTTTTTGATTAATTATATTTTTCTCATTGGAAGCGGTAAGATCAGCATCTTGAGTATGTAAAGCAAGCTCATGACCATTAATATGCCTTTCATCAAAAGAGGCACCGTTAAAATTCTCTTCAGAAATATTGTCATCTTTACTCCTCAATGGAGATTCATCATTGTCAAATTGTCTGTCATGTGCATTCTCGTCAACTTGCATGTCATGTGCATCTAGGTTGGAGCTCATAAATTTAGACTCTTTATCACCTAGTCCTTTCTTCAAACTTGAAGAACCAGCAACACCGTTACAGAAATTAGAGTTTTCAGAGTTGGAGCAGGCAGAAACTTTTTCTCCAGTTGACCTTTCTCCATGCTGAATATCATCCTTAAATGTAGACTCGTCATCACCCAGTTCATTCCTGGACTTCGAAGAACCAATACCATCATTACAGAAATTACAGTTTTTTGACTTGGGGCAGGGATTAACCTTTTTCTTAGTTGTCCTTTCTCCATGCCGAATATCATCCTTACCAGTGAAGGAAGATTGATTCTCCTTACTACAACTAGGACCATATAAAGGACCTTTCCTATGCTTTTCAGACCTATTTTCCGCTTCTATGTTATTGTAATTATTTGTATGTAAACCAGAAGAACTGACATGCTCATTAAACACACGGCCCTTTCTCATTGCGGAAACCTCTTCCCACTGTTCACGTTTTATGACCTCACAATCAGAACAATCACTATCAGATGAGTCACTTTCAGACGCATATAAACCATAACGATTTCTTTCATTAGCGTTTGGAGAGAATACTTTCTTTCGCACGTTAGAAGCAGAAGCTTTGTTACTTTTTTGCCTCTTCGAAACAGAACCATTTTCATAGACATCACAATCATCAACATCTACGTATACAGATTTCCGCACGGAACTTGAGGGCATAGAAAACCTTTTGTTTGAAGAGGCATCGCTATCCAACTCTCCAACACCATCAACATCAATTTCAGACTGATTCACATCATCACTTTCATCATCGTCGTCATCATCATCGTCGTCATCATCAATGCTGATAACACTTGTCGATGTTCTATCTTTACTTGGCCCACTGGACCCTATGATTTCTACATCGTCAAATTGATCACTATCTAAGTCAATGAAAACAATATTCTCTAAATCCCCTTTCGCCTGACCAGTTTTGGATGCATTCTTTCCCGAAGAACATGTTCGGGGCTGAAAGTGCTCTCTCGAAACACCTTTTCCAAGCATCTATACCTGCATAGCAAAAGTCACACCTAAATAACAACTCAACAAAACATCTTCAAACATATATACCATTATATAAAGGCAACTGCAAAGTTAACCAGTTAACTACTACTTTTTGGTCGGACCTTTTTCTAGAAAAAATTACCCTTAGCAATCCAATTCCTTTTCAAATTTCAATTTAAATCTAAATTTATGCCTAAATTATAGGAAATTTGAAAACTAAGTATCCTTAGTTGAATATTTTTTTCTACAAATTTACTCATAACAATCTAATATTTTTTCCAAATTTAAATTTAAAAACAACATATAATATAAGTACAACGAAATACGATAGAAAAATGTGGATACACGGATTTCCGATATTATAAATTAAGTAAACACTCTGGCACCCTAAAGTTTTGTTGGGTAAGTGTAAGTACCATCATGCAATCATTTAATGTCATGTCATTTTTTATATTTAATTACTTTAAAATAAATTTAAATTTTGAATTAACTTTTCCTAGAGTACTTTAATCCCTTTGTCCCATGATAAATTTAAATTTTGAATTATCTTTGCCTAGAGTATTACTCCATTAACTACGATTAATAAGGGCTTTAGTAAATGATACTAATTTTACCATTATAATCAACTCAACTAATGATTTCTTTAAGAACCGTACACAAACCAAAAATGACAATTAATCCGAGAGACCGAGGTAGTAGTACCCAACAAAACTCCATGATACCAAAAAATTCTACTGTATATGGTGAATACAACTAATTTCCAATAAAATATCACCACAGAATATGAATTATGTATAAACTTTATTCCTATCAAAATCAATTTATGTATCATGTTATTAAGAATAACGAAACCCCATATTCTGAAAGAATAAAGCATACGATAATTTTGAAATTCGTGACCTAATTCCTAAGAAACCCTAATCAAAGCAATGATTAACCGTTATGGAAAAATTGGGGGAAAATAACTGAAATGGAAACCCTACCTCGAAAGCGAAGAAGAAGAAGAAGCAGAAGCTGAAAGATGAAGTGCGAGAGAAAGAGGGATTTTGAAATTGGAAATGAGATTTCGGAAATTATTATATGATGTAAAAAGAAAAACCTAACAATTTTGATTCGAAGCAAAGGAGATGAGTCAAACGTGGAAATGAATATAGTTAGTATATTTTGGGTTTGTTTTTCTTCTCTCTCGCTCTCTCCTTATCTAAGCACGTTTGGAACTTTTTCTTTTTTTTACATGATGTTTGATTTTATTTAATTTTAATTCTTTATATCTCCTAAAAATATAATCTTTATATAAAAGGATCATATTTAATGCACATATTAAAAAGGAAAATTTTCAAATTCAAACATAACCAATAAGCTACCATGAATATTTTTTAAAAAAAATTGAGGAGGAGACAAAAAAATCAGCAATGCGCGAAATGACATGACTAGGAGCGTCAATTATGCAGACGTAGCTGCTGGTACAACGGTAGTAAGTATCTGTAACATGCAGCAAACAACGGTAGTTTGTAGATGAATTTTGTAGATATAAGTTTCTTCCACTTAAAAAACGTAGAATATTTTTAAATTTTTTAAGATTTTATATGTTTTTATCTTTAAAAAACTGCATATTATTACATTTAAATAACAAAATTCATTGTAATTTTAAATTGAAATATGAAATTATTTTTTTACAAGTTTTATCATAGTTTTTTCTATTTTTTTTTACTAATGATACAATGATCCTACAATTTTTCATTAACAACATAGTATAAAAAAATATTTCAAAAAAAAGCACAGTATAAAAAAATTTAGAAAGTAATTTGTAGTTGGATTTACTAAAAAAAAAAATTATTCATCAAATTTTTTTTATTAAGGTGAGTATCATCATAAGATTTTTTTCTTTTGAAAAATATTTGATTTTTTAGGAATGGATGCTTATAGCATTTCATTTATAACAAGAGAGTTGATCTAGTAAAAAATTGGATTGAATTTGTTTATTATGTGATTGGAGCGAATTTTTATTGTTATTTGTTTATTATGTGATTAAATTGATGGTGAAATTCTGGCAGGTATGAATCAGTACACAAAAACAGAGCACGATGTATGTAAAACAGAGCACAATAAAACTGGTTCAGAAGCAGCAAATAAAAGTGCAGAAAGTAAAGAACATAGTATTTGTTAACCCAGTTCGGTGCAAACATCACCTACATCTGGAGGATACCAATCTAGGAAGGAAATCCACTATGAGGAATTAATCCTAAGACTCAAGACACAGCCCCTGTTCCCAGTCTTCTGACTTAATCTCCACCAGTCAAGATTTCTACCCAGTAACACCTAGGTATAAGAACCCCCTCTTACTTCCTAATTAAGTAACTACAACCCAGTTACTAACAACTCTGAAAAAAAACAACTCAGTTATGAAGACACTCTTCAAGACATCAAAAACATCACTCGTACTTAAAAGCTTAGAGTGAATTACAACTCAAAACAACTAAACCAACTCAAAACATATGAGTGGTGTACAGAACAAAGCCTAAAGCTTAAAAACTCAAAAACAATAAGACACTTAATCTCTGATTTCTGGTTTTTGACTCAATCAATCTTCAATGTAGCAGCACGTCTTCTTATATAGTCTTCAGCAGGCACATAATTCTAAATCATATCTTCTT
This sequence comes from Medicago ruthenica, assembly GCA_018208015.1. Lineage (NCBI taxonomy): Eukaryota > Viridiplantae > Streptophyta > Magnoliopsida > Fabales > Fabaceae > Medicago > Medicago ruthenica. Next base: position 80,584 of record WNNG01000126.1, read on the forward strand.
CAAAATACAATTCTGAAATTCTTTAGAAGCTCAAAGAAAGAAACATATTTCTGAATCAAATAATGCAAAGATCCCTTTGAAATATATTCATTCATAAACACGAAGCCAATCTTAACCAAGATCTTCACCAAAATGATCAGCCTTCTAGAAAACAAATGCCTGGATAAATCTTCAGTAAATCTTCCAAAGATACGCACAGAAATAATCAGAAAGAATGCAGAAATCCAGCTTCTGAAAAACAGCTTCTGAAGGTCAACGCAGTCAACGTCTGAAGGCAGCTTCTGAAGGTCAACGCCAGTCAACGTCTGAACAGTGCGTTTGAAGCCCCATCCTGCGTCTAATGAACAGTTCTGCGTCTGAAGGCCAATTCTGCTTCTGATGAACAGTAAACCCAGTTTTCAGCTTCTGAACCTCCTGAAATCCAATTTCCAGCTTCTGAAGACTTAAATAACTTCTGGAGACGCATTGCTTGAGCACTTTGATTTTACCAAACATGTAGCCAACCTTTAAATAACCAACAGATGGGTTAGTTGATCTAGTAGAAAATTGGAGTGAATGGTATTTTTGATAAAATAAGGAAAATAGGGGGTTTAAGTGAAGTAAATGAGTAATGTTTTATTTGTGGAGAATGAATTGAAACTAGGAAATTGCTCTTCTCCCAAACAAAATTGCTCACTCTCATACAAACTGACAAAAATACCCTCAGCGTGACTTAAGTCACGCTCGGTATATATCAACGTGACCTAAGTCATGTTGTGTACAACGTGACTTAAGTTACACTTGTTTTAGGTAAGTTATGTATTCACAAATTTTGCACAAAGATAATATTTTTTGAAGACCCCAAACATACAATATGTTATGTTCATTTTTTAAAAGCATATTATGTCTTAGAAACAACAATAACAACAATTCATTCATGATCCAAAGCCCAAAACAAGAGAATATAAAAAGGTTGTAGTGTTGGTGAATTAGGGCTAGACTCATAACACTCACAATTAAGAAAGAGGCAAGAGTAGAGGCAAAGAGGAGAAAGAGGAAACCTAGAGAAAGAAGATAAGAGCTTAAGGAAATCAAGAGGAGAGGGTGACCCAAGCTAGAGGGAGGCTAGAATTGAAGTGTAAGAGGTATGTGTGTTAGTTTTATTCTCATTTGGAGATTTATGAGCAAATGGGTAGATTAAGGTTTTATGTGATTATTGCTAATTTAATGTTTGAATGATAAATTGTTGATAAAATTATGATTTAGTATGTTGTTATGATTATGGGTATATGATTATTTCTGAATCCACGATGTTATGATGTTAAATCCATGAATTGAATGTGTTGTTGTTAAGGTTGAATTGAAGAAGATATGATGATGTTGTTGTTACCATGTTGAGTGTAGAATTAACATGTTACGTTTGTGATGTAGTGAAATTTTATGAGATAATGAGAATTATGTTAATCATGTTAAAATGAGTAGAATTAAGTTGGTTATGATGAAATTAATGTATAATTGATTGGATAACATTAATATGAAGATTTGGGTCGAGTTTGGTGTGTTTGGGATCGAGAAATGGTATCGAAAGTGGTTTTCCCGTTTTGAAAACGAAGAAAAATTGTTGTTTTGCTCACCTGAGCAAAACACACGGTCGTGTGTGCAAAACGCACGGACCGTGCATTTTCTTCTAACTTGTGTGTGAAAAACACAAGGTCGTGCTTCCAAAACGCACGGACCGTACATTTTTCCCTAAGTGTTAAACTTCATTTTTTTATGCTTTTTAAAGGTACCTAAGATGCGTGATTGGGGCCCAAACTCCTAAACTTGATTAATAGGAGTATAATTTGGTATTATAAGAGTGTTTAACTAAGCTTATGATGGAAGTAAATTAGAGATTAGAATGGTTATCAATGAACTTGTGATTTAACTATGAATTGAATTATGAATTGATTTGTCGACTTAGGAGATGAATAGCAAAAATGATGTAACTAATTAGGTATGCTTGATGATATAGAATGATGTGTTGTGAATAAATAATGAATTGAATTATTCTTTTTACAAGTTTTATCATAGTTTTTTCTATTTTTTTTATTAATGATACAATGATCCTACAATTTTTCATTAACAACATAGTATAAAAAAATATTTCAAAAAAAAGCACAGTATAAAAAAATTTAGAAAGTAATTTGTAGTTGGATTTACTAAAAAAAAATTATTCATCAATTTTTTTTTATTAAGGTGAGTATCATCGTAAGATTTTTTTCTTTTGAAAAATATTTGATTTTTTAGGAATGGATGCTTATAGCATTTCATTTATAACAAGAGAGTTGATTGTCACGACCCAAAACACTAATCGTGACCGGCGCACAGACTTATACATTATAGTCCGGCAAGCCTAACGACCAAACTCGACAAATGACAATTAAATAATTTACACATAACCCTTTTTCATCAAAATAATATTTACAGAAATTTTAACAGAGTATCCTCTGTATTTTCGACGTTTCCAAGACTGAATCCTGTCTATAAACCTGTTTCCATGAACCAGAATCTCAAAATGACATTTTTACATATTTGTACAAATCAAAATGTGACATTTCTAGACTCCATATAGCTGCAGATACACTGACTGAAATATGTACATAAGCAAAGAGTCATCCATCAAGGAGGCCTACCAAAAAATATACTTGCAGCTTTCTACTCAGCTCCTTGGGAATCTTAAAAAAAATGGAAAATGAAAGAGTAAGTCACAAGGACTTAGTGAAGAGACAACAACCACCACCAACTAGAAGAGAAACACACATGGCACGAGTAATTAAGTTTCTCAAATATAATGTCAATTTACAAATCTAGTAACCGTATAAAATTCTATTAACCCGCAATCGTTTATACGCTTGAAAATTCACACATTGGTAAATATTTCCAATCATATGAGAATAATTCAAAGAAAATCCAATATCGTAAAGAGCTGAAAATACGATTACACACCTTTAAAAATACATTGATGAAAATCATAATAAAAGCCTTTTAAAAAAAATATAGAAAACTCCATTTAGTGAAAATAATCAAAATTTGGTGAATCGAGAACTAGCTTCATCTCATTGATAGCTCTTTCCTACTAAGAGTGGCCTTTCTCTTAGTGGTAGCTTCATCTAATGGATAGCTCTTTTCTCTCAACTCAAAACAAAACGTAAAACATTTTCAATTAGGGAGTTTACATCTCATTGATAGCCCTCTCCTCCTAATGGCGGCCTATCCATAGGGGCGGCTCCATCTAACGGAGTAACTATACCTAACCGAAATCAATACTAGGTGCACCTAACTAATCACAATTATAATTGTATTTCTTAAAACACATAGCTTTAAAACCATGATTCGTAAAATATCAAACTTTGTGTCAAATGCACACAATCAAATCCCAATTTGCAATTCTTTATACGTCGTAGATAAAATCCAAATAACAGATCATATTAAAATCGGTGACCTTAAACATGTATCAAAGACGAGAAAAAAAAATATTTGAAGGGTGTGTTCCCCATTTTGGTATATACTTTAACATATAAAATCATAAAAATATCAATAATAACGATAATGAAAATAAGTGATAATGATCGTCATCAACTCACAGTTATGACGAGTCAACTAAGTTTGCTCTCCAATCACTCCTGGAGAAGCAGGTGAAGCATCCGGCATCATATCTGAGCATCAATAATATTTCCTCATGAATTAGAAACTCATTCTACTACTTCTATAACTATAGTTAACCATAAAATCCTTATATTATCTACTCTAGTCTCAAAAATAAATTTTTAACAACTAATCATGCCTAAATATGCACTAATTGAGTTGGAATTAGATAAATATACCTCCAAGAAGTCTCAAATGAGCAACTTTCACAATATGGGTATTACTATTCTTCTCCAAGAAGTCTAAAAAATCCTTATATTATCTACTCTAGTCTCAAAAATAAATTTTTAACAACTAATCATGCCTAAATATGCACTAATTGAGTTGGAATTAGATAAATATACCTCCAAGAAGTCTCAAATGAGCAACTTTCACAATATGGGTATTACTATTCTTCTCCAATGCACAAATCCTAACCCCAAAATTCTTCCAATTCTCACTTGTACTGACAAAGGGCTTTCCTTGGATGTATAATTTTTTCTTTTTGATGATTGATTTGGTGATGAAATTGGTTGATTTAGGAAGTAAGGAAAAAAAAATGAAGAAGGGAGAGTAGAGCAGAGAGAGTTACGGGAGTGAGAGGAAAAGAAAAGGGGAAAATGATGTTAAGTCATATGTGTGTGATATGTTTCTATATATTGCTACTATTATTTATTTATTTTAATTTAATTTTTTTTTCATAGCTTAAATGAAACGGTGCGTTTCATTCTTCTCCCCTTAAGAAAATTCGTCCTCGAATTTTGTACATCTGATAAACACTACTAACCTTGATTTTCAAATAAGTGCGGATACCTTTCACGCATGACTTTTTCGGGTTCCTAAGTGGTTTCTTCATCGGACGGACCTTTCCAAAGAACCTTCACTGAAACAATATCTTTTGAGCGTAAACGTCTCACTTCGTTATCTACTATAGCCATCGGATGTTCGATAAATGACAAATTCTCATCCAATTGCACATCTTCATGACTAATCACATGAGAAGGGTCATAAAGGTATTTCCATGTGTCACTATATCAAACCAATCATATGCCACACCTTCCAACTGATGAGATGTCAATTCCACTGCCCTTACCTCTAAACATCCCAATGCTCTCCATAACCTCTCTAGCCCGTCAATGAATTGTTGTGGATCTTCACTCGCACTAGACCCAGAAAAAGTAGGTGGTTTAAGTTTCATAAATTCTGCTAAAGTAACCTCAACCCCCCTAGTTGGAGCTGCCACCACCTGATCAGCCTGCCTAACTTCTTGCTGACCTTCAAAATTTTCATGTGTTTGATTTCCTTGTTGTTGCTGCGCTGCCCAGCAACAATATCAACAAGTTGTTGCACAACCTGTTGTAAACCTTGTAGGTTAACATTCTCCATAGCTGGATTTCCACGTCGTCTTCTAGGAACCTCAACATTGAATAACTCTTCAACAAAGGTACGTCTGCCTGCATTAACTCCACGTCCTCTAACGTTAACCCCACGTCCACCTCAAACACGGCCTCGGTCTCTTTGACGAGGGCCTTGAGGTAGTGCAATTGACTCATCAGAAACTTCCCTTCTAGTATGGTTCCTAGTCCTGGCTGGCATCCTCACCTAATAAAATAACATTAATTAGAAAGAGAAGCAGACGACGGGGAAAGTGACACCAATCAAAGACCACATGAATCAAAGACACAAGTTCAGACAAAAATAAGACCATCATAGAGTTCTAGTAGCTTTATGCAAGTAAATGGTGTCGCGGTTCACAGTTTGCTAGCAAAAATCTATTATTACTCTATGTCTGCAGCTATTTGGACCTCAAACCGGGATCTGATATCAACTTTGTCACGACCCAAAACACTAATCTTGACCGGTGCACAGACTTATACATTTTAGTCTGGCAAGCCTAACGACCAAACTCGACAAATGACAATTAAATAATTTAAACATAACCCTTTTTCATCAAAATAATATTTACAGAAATTTTAACAGAGTATCCTCTGTATTTTCGAAGTTTCCAAGACCTGAATCCTTACGATTAACTCACAATATTTTTCTCTACACTTTTACTTCACTTAAACCCCCCTATTACTTATACACCACTATTTTCAAATATTTAAATTTTGAACTTCTAACATATTTCAAATATGTCACTAACTCTCAAATTACCAAAATACCCTTTAGCTCCCAAAATTCAATAAATCACCAAAATAAACAATTAAACACACATAAACAATTAAATAAATAAATCCTAAAAATCGGGCTGTTACAGGTCACAACATAGGACCAAAAACTATTAGGTAATTTAGATTTAAACAAAAGTGCTCTTCCTACATTGAGAATATTCTGGTGCTTCCTCTCAACTCTAGCATTTTTCTGAGGGGTTTCAACACAAGACCTATAATACATTTAGAACTATAAAAGGAAGACAAACCAAATTCTGGGCCATTATCAGTTCTAATGAATTTAGGTGTGATGTGAAATTGATTCTCAATAAGACTGATGAAGTTTTGAACTTGATGAGAAACTTCAAATTTACTCTTAAGCAGAATAATCCAGACAAATCTACTATAGTCATCAACAATGGTTAAAAAATATTTGTGACCATGAATGGAAGAAATGGCTAATGGACCTTATATATCACAATCCAAAAGTTCAAATTTAGAAATAGCATGAGAAGAGCTTAGAGAATAGGGTAATTTCTTATGTTTAGCAAAATGACAAACATCATAAACTGCTTTATTATCAACACAAATTAAGGGGTACAAACTATGCATATTTGACAATCTTTGATTGGACAAGTGTCACAATCTAAAGTGCCAAAGTGCAGATATAGTAATATTAGAAATTGAACTATTGATATCAGACATTGGAAGTTTTATTCTGTTGTATATTACAATTAGAAGGAATAGAAACACTAGATTGCAAAGCAAATGCTGAAGATGGAATCCATAATTTGTATAAACCATCAATATGATCAACCAAACAAACCATCTTGTGGGAAGTCACATCCTGTATGACACATTTATCAGGAAAAAATTGAACAACACAATGTAAACTGAGGCAAATTTTAACAACAAAAATCAAATTAACTTTGAAATGAGGAGAGTAAAGAACATTAGTAATGTGAAATAATGGAGAAAAAACAACAGTACCAACATGATGTATAGTGACAGAATTTCCATTAGGTAAATGAACAATGACTGCTAGAATTTGATAATATGAAACTAAAATATTGTAAAGAGGAGCATATGTGTTCATTGGTGCCAGAATCAACTAACCAATGATGAGGTGAATTATTAAGGGCACAAGAAAAGATTGTGTGTATACTTGAGGATTGAGCAGGAGAAACAGAAGAAGATGGAATAGTTGAGACTGAAGTGATGTCATTAGAGGTAGGAACAGATGGAGGGGAACCTAATGCAAGCAATTGTGATTGTTTAAGAAGAGATACAAGATGATTGTAATGCTCTTGAGTTAAACCAGTAGTAGAAGAAGTTTCAATAGCAGAATTTGCATGCTTAACATCTGCATTTGATAGCAGAATTCCACAATATGATTGGTATGGTTGCAAAAGGTGCAAAAACAAGAATTGTTCTTTGTACCAGCATTTCCTTTACCACACCCAAAAGATTTCCTAACATCAGAAACATTAACAAGAATGCTTGAATCCTCTGTAGCTGGAGAAATAAAGATACTGCATTTGTTGCTTTCTTCTTGTATTACCAAGGAATACACTTTATTGATTGAAGGGAATGGATCCATGAGAAGAACATGAGTTTTAACAACATTAAAATTGCCGTTTAAACCAGTAAGAAACTGAATGAGTTGATCCTCTAAACGATGAATTCTAGCCGAACGCATAGCTTCACAATGACATCGTGAGGACAAGTACAAAGAGGCATAGGACGATGAGAATTGAGCTCCTCCCACAGTGTCTTCATCTTTGTGAAGTACTCAAGCACAAATTTAAAATCTTGCTTCGAATTGTTAATGGAAGAACGTAGAGAAGCAATACGAATACGATCAGCTTTAGAAAAACGTTATTTGAGTTATTCCCAAACATTAATAGCTCGTTCATGAAAGATAATAGTTTGAGCAATTTGAGGAGAAACAGAATTGATTATCCAAGAGTGAATGAGATGATTACAGCGTTCCCATGCATTGCGATTCAAATCATGAAATCAGGTATTGGTATGGATCCGTTGATGAAGACAAGTTTGTTCTTCACACCAAGAGTGCGTTGATAGATCTGCTCCAAGCCAAACAATTTGAACCAGTGAGAAGAGGAGTAACAGTCACTGAATTTGGACCTTCGGTTGGATGAACGTAGAAGATAGAATCAATGTTGACTTGAGAATGTTGTAGAATCTGTGAATTTTGACGAGGAGGCATGATGATACAAAGGTTAGAATGACGATCAAAATCTCAGAAATCAAGCAATAAAATGTAGAAAACGAGAAAATATCAAACGAGGAAAACGAAAACAGAAACAATGGTGGAATCACAAAGGATTCACCAAGAAACTACGAGAAAATGAAGAAAAATCAAGGATGAGAAAGGAAAATGCGATGAACGCAGCGGGAAAATGGTTACGATCGTAACAACCTCTTGGAGAGAGGGAAATGATACCATAATATGAAGTGAAGTAAAAGTATATTCATCTTATTCAATGAATGAATCTGAAGTACAAATGGTTTATATATACATTGATATTGTATTGCTAAGTCTAAATGCACTACACTAATTGTACTATATGTGGATAACTTGTACTGCAAGTTATTGATCTAAGCTATCTCTCTTGGTCTTCTTTTTCTCATGGTGTAATAGATGGTTTTGAGGTGAAGTCAAGTCAACCTGTATCAATTTGAATATAGCCTGGTTCGATCCTTAGACACAAGGATTAAATGGGAAGAATGAACCATATAATAAAAGGGAAGAATAAACGATCAGGATGTTGGTTGTTTAAGTGGCGGATTTGTTACCAAGTTTTATGTGCAAGGAGGGAATTATGAACCCAACTTGAAGTCTCTCATTCGGAGTCATGAACTTGATGTGATGGGTTATATAAGATTGTGCAATCTCCCCTTTGAATTAAATCATAGTTTTGAGGTGGAGTTAGGTTCAAAGCATACCAATTTGATTTGCTCCTTCATCTTGACGATGATCTGAATGAAGTGAGGTAAGTGGAAGACCACTAATTTAGAACCTCTTAGGCGCCATTCCATGAAAAATGGTCTCCACCAAATCACACTAATTGTAAATTCTTTCTTTTTGCTCCTTCAACACAATTAAGGACAATTGAGAGTGTGTCTCATTTCCAAGTTTTCTTTTCCATTTATCATATAAATTTATAGTAGTACTATTTGATCTTTAATTTCTATGGAGATTGGAGAACATATTATATTGTACACATGTTAAATAGAAAAGGAAAAATGAAGTTCTGGTTTAACAACATTTAACTACAATTAATTCATTACATTGTTAAAGAAAAAAATTAGGAATTAATATATGTAGCATTGTATAGATTTTAAGCCAGTTTAATAGATTAGAGGAACAAATTAATTTGAAAAAAAAAGTACATGTAAAACATTTTGAAAAGTAAAAGAGATACATAACAATCTAGTCAATTTATATTAGAACTTATGGTGTAGTGCACAACGAGTTTATAAGATATTAATACCCAAGATAAGAAAACCATAGAACATACTAAAATAACAAAAAATATCAATGAGATTTTGCAGTGTTTTCTTCTCTGCTGGAAGTGGATTCAAGCACCACTAGAGGAGAAAGAAGAGGTATTGGACCCTTACTGGTGAAGAAAGAATTTAAAGAAGATGATGTTGAACCATTTCCAATTAAGTTCTGTGTTCCATTGCAAGTAGAAGATATCATGGTAGAATTTCTGAATACTAACTCATCCCTATGATTGTAAATCTGGAAACCAGGAAACTCAATCACAGATTCCTTCATTTTTTGCATTTTCACCTTTTCCTTTAATTTTTTTGGAGTACCTAGCTACAACTATCAGAAATAGAGTATTATTAATAAAGTATATGAAAATTGAAATTAGGACAAGATATAGTCAAAGATTATCTTAAAGAACGTTTTGAATATTTCTAGGGAATTTAAGTTGGATTGAATTTAATGGCCTTCAATGTGAGATACGAAATTGGATGATTAGGTGCTTAAAGATTCTCAAATCCATGTGAATATCCTAACTGACCAATGGCTAATAGAGACCTCATGTGTGTGTCTTAAATTACATATATTTACCAATTTATAATGTGATACAATTGGTAGATTTGGATTCTTAAGCATGTGCTTTATTTATGTGGTAAGAGCATCTATGAAAGAAACATATATATGTATAACTTTAGACTAATTGAATCGTTGAGGATCACTAGGGTCAAAGAAAACCTCAAATTTCGGAGTGCTTGCAAATGTATTTATACATATTACAAACCAACATGATCTTTACAGCGATAACGAAAATGGAACTTTGGTCAGTCCTTGTGGGATGTGAGTTTAAATCTTACCAACTAAATCAACTTTGCGTTATAAGATATCATAAAAAAATCAAAGTCAGATAAGATGACAAAAAAAAAATATTACTATGCATTTGCCCATTACATGTGAGGGAAAGTTGTGGGGTTTGCCGTGTCTGTAAGTAACTTTCATTTGCCCCATTTGTGATTCATGTGAGTAAAGAATCAATTAACAAATTTTTAATTGCCTAAGTTTCAGTGATAGTGACACTCAGGGTATATCACATGACACTGCTGGTAATTTTTATTGTATTGTTTTCCTCCCACTTTATTTTACAAAGTTAGCAACGTGATTCCCTTATTATTAATAACATTTCTCAGCTAAAGTTATGGTTATTGTCAAGTAAACCAACCACTTATCACTTAATATAATAAGATAATTTTGTAGTGTTAGAGCTAACTGTATTCTTGTTATTAAAAAAAAAAATAATAGCTTACTGTATTCTCTCAAGATTAGAGATCATGATTTGGTTATAATTGTCATGCCAACCAAGATTATTGGAATTTAAATTAGCTGATGTTTTGCTAGTGTTTAATATTTTATATTTGTTTTTTCCTCAAAAGAACATTTTATATTTGTTTCTTATTATTATTCGTGGTCCTGTGCTCAGACATGTTAGGAGCATGACATTAACTTCTGATTAATCTAAGAATGAAAAAATATGTAACATGGCGAAGGATTGTGTGTTCCACTTCTTTATCTCGAATGGTTCATGCATGTATATTAATATTCTATATTAGAGTGTTCATTATCAAAGTATAAAAAGAACATGCTCCAGGATTTTATTTTATTTTTTGGTTGAAATAGCAGAAAAGTAATCAAGGAACTCATATTGATGCCTCTGAAATAGACTCAATAAACTGTGGGCTCGATTTGAAAGCCTCTTTTGCTAAGCCAAAACTAGATAACTACATTGGAGTATTAATGTATGGCCCCTCTCTTATGGTTAAATGCCTCTTGATTTTTTGGTCATAACTTTCAATCGCACAAAATTTATCACATCGTAATTTCTGATCAATGTTTTTTCCATTGGATTGTAGTTCACGATCGGTTTATTTCAGGTTTTAAACAATCCAAGGGGCGGATATAGCAATTGTCAATACATTATTTACTTTATTTGTTGATAAAATGAGCTAACAAGTCCAAAGAAACTAAAAACCAGGAGGAAATCTAACAGCTGAATTGTCTGCAACAACCATAATTAAACAAAAATTCATGAAAATTGAACTTTAGGCTCCACGATTTGCCTTCAGGCACTCTGAAATGACCATTTTACCTTTAACGGTAGTTAACAACCATTCGCTTTTCACCATTGATTGGTCTATCAACAAAGATTGAATTTCCTTTGGCTTAAGGTGGAAAACTCTCTTAGCCATAGATTCGTCCACTAGTTGTTCAGTACTACATCCATATTTCGTAAAGTGCCTATTATATGCTAGCTATTGGAGTAAGTGCAGGAAAAGTTGTTGATGCATTCCAAATTTCTTTTTATCTTTCTTAACTAGCCTAGTTAATTGTCATTCTAGATCTACATATATAGAAACACAAAAAAACTTTAAAAAAAACACCTACGACAGTTAAGTGTTGTTGGAGCATAGCTCTACTGAATTATAATGTGAAACATTTAGCTAGAGAATGATGCTAAGATTGCATATAGAGGTACTGCTCTGCCAAATTACAATTTCCACGACAGATCCCAACACATTCATGTCTATTTTATTTTTACTCTTTTTACATTTCAACGTTTAACTATTTGGTCTAGAATCTAGAAACAAAGTGGATAATTTCAAAAGCCAAGAACCAATGGATGAAGGGCTCAAGGTTTTAAAGGTATCAAGTGTAATGCCCCAATTTTTAATATTAATTATCAGTATTATTTATAGATAATATTAATATTATTATTGGTTAAAATTAGTGTTGATGCTTGATATCATTAAATTAAATCTTTCGTGGTTATAAGGGTTACGAATTAATGAGGAAATAAGGAGGAGTCAACTAGTCGAGTGATTAATGGGAGAAAGACAATTTTAGGAAGGAAATAAAGTTTAGTGGTCTTTGATAATTTATACAAATTAAAAATAATGAGGAGAGGAATAATATAATAAATAGCAGAGAAGGGAGCTGAGAATAGAGGTAATAAAATAAGTGGGGGAGGAAGGGACGTAAAATTATGATAAGTGGAGGAGAGAAAAATAATAATAGATGAAAAGCCCAATCCTCTAGTATAAATAGAGAAATAGAAATCAAAATAAACACTTTTGCTCCACGTGAGATCAGAGAGAAGAAAAGAGAATATGAGGCTAACCCTAGCTAAGGAGAAACCAAGTCAAAAGCTGCACCGTCGGAGAATTCGAGGTAAGGGTGGAGAATCTTTCATCTTAGGGTATTGTTATTGTTAATTGAACGGTTTTTTTCAATTCCATGAATGTTGATGATGTTATGATGATAACCATGGTGAGAAATCAGAGATGAAATAATGATGATTAGGGTTGTTGTTGTTCTTGTGAGTTTTAAAAGTGAGTTTTAAAATGATGGTTGTTGTTGTTGTTGTTGTTGTTGTTGTTGTTCTTGGAGGAAATAATCACGTGAGAATAGGTGTAAGTGGAATAGGTTGAGTGTAATTGGTGTTATAATGATATGGTAACCTTAGGGTGATGATTAGGGACGGGTTTGGTGAGTTTATGGTCGAAAAACGGAGTTTAGGAAGGTCCCCTAAAGTGAAATCGTAGAATTTTCTACGAATCTCGCCATCTGGGTAAAACGCACGAACGTGCCGTGTAGACACACGGGCCGTGCTTTTTTCAGTGTTAAAAATCCCCCTTCGTGCGTTTAAAAATGCACAGTCATGCACTTTGAGGTGCACGGTCGTGCAGTTTTCCCAACCTTAGGAAAACCAACTTTTCCACACCTTTCTGTTCTGAATTGAGTTTAGGTGTCTGCATGAAAGTTGTAGGTACGGATGTTAGCTTTCATTGTCCTTTGGTTTGACTCTATTTGGACATCTACAACTTGAGATATGATCAAAATACTGCACATGGGTCATGTTGCGCTTTCATGAAATTTTCAACACAATTCCTTCGATGGACTCTAAAATATCACTGAAACAATAATGAGTTTAAAAAAGTCGTTATGAGTAAAAGAATTAAGATGAACGACGGTTAGAGCGTGTTCAATTAAGATAAACGTTAATGTTAAGGATGCGATAAGACAGATATAAATGAGAACAAGGAGATGTGAGTTCAAGAAAAGGATAAGGTTAGAGATAGTAATAACGGTGACGGAAAAATATCAAGTTACTTGTAAAGGTGAGAAAAACACAAGGGGGGGGGGGGGGGGGGGAGGTTGAATTGTATTGGTTTTTTCTTCAAAAATGACTAGAACAAAATTCAGGTTCTGATGAAGTTCATAATTTGAGCATGAGGTTCTGAGTGAAACAAAGAGTTTCAGAATCTGAGTGAAAGTTCAGGTTCTGATGCAACGGATAAAGTGTTGAAGAGATAGAGAAGAGAGACACAAACAATTATCCTGGTTCCTTCCATAATCTGGAAGTAGTCTAGTCCCCTTGTCACTTACAAGAGATTTTTCACTATAATCCAATGTTTACAAATTGCTCAAGCACACAACAAGAGACTTCTTATGCTCAAACACAAAGTAAGAGACTTCTATTGCTCAAACACAAAGTAAGAGATTTTTCAACAAACAAAAATACAAAGTAAGATGTTTGGTTTGAACATCTTACTTTGTATGAAAGGTGAGATGACATGCTGGGGTAGTTCACCACCTAAATGTTGAGAAAGTTCATCTATGGTGGATGAACTAGGTTGGGGAGTAGAAGATGACTTCCAGGCACGCTGTAAAAGCTTAGAAAGATTGCCTAAGTTATATCTGGCATCATGTTCTTTCTTCTTTCTGGCTAGTTCTTCTGCTGTCTTATAAGACCTGGGAATAATTAGAGGTGAATCACCTTGCAAGCAAGTTTGCAAAGGTGAAACATTCAATGTTTTCCCAGAGTCTGGTAAGAAATCAGAAGAATTTGGGTCAGGGGGTAGAAGTATTGAGGTAGGCATAGAGATGTGTTTAGGTGATTTTAAGATATCAGAAGATGGTTTAGGTTGAGGTTCAGGGATATATTTTGGTTTAGGGGAAGATTTAAGATGTGAATAATGTTTGGAAAGGGTAGCCTCATCATCATTAGACGCTGAGGGTGAGTCTATATGGATAGTGAAATTCTGGCAGTTACTGAATCAGAACTTAAAACAGAGTACAATGAATGCAAAACAGAGTACAATTACACAGGTTCAGAAACAGCAAAGTAACGGACATAAAATAAAGAACACAGAGTATTTGTTAACCCAGTTCGGTGATAAACAACACCTACGTCTGGAGGATACTAATCCAGGAAGGAAATCCACTAAGAGGAATTAATTCAAAGACCCAAGACACAGCCCCTGTTCCCAGCCTTATCACTTAATCTCCACCAGTCTAGATTTCTACCCAGTAACACCTAGGTATAAGAACCCCCTCTTACTTCCTAACCACGTAACCACAGCCCAGCGATTAACAACCCTTCAATAAAACCAAATACGATGAAGACACTCTTCAACACAACAAAAACATCACTAGTGCTTAAAAGCTTTAAGTGATTTACAACTCTAAACAAAACAACCAACTCTTAACAGATGAGTGGTACAAAATAAAGCAAAAGCTTAAAGACTCAAAAACACTAAAACTCTAAGACTCTAATTTCTGGTTTTTGATCAGTCATACTTCAATAGCAGCACGTACTCCTTAAATAGTCTTCAGCAGGCACACATAATTCTGGACCATATATTCTTCAAAGATACAATTCTGAAATTCTTTAGAAGCTCAAAGAAAGAAACATATTTCTAAATTATATTTTGCAAAGATCCCTTTGAAAATATATTCATAAATAAACGAAGCCAATCTTCACCAAGATCTTCATGTAAAATAATCAACCTTCTAGAAAACAACAGCCTGGATAAAACTTCAATAAATCTTCAAAAGATACGCAAAGAATTAATCAAAAAGAATGCAGAAATCCAGCTTCTGAAATGCAGCTTCTGAAGGTCAACAGAAGTCAACGTCTGAAGGTAGCTTCTGAAGGTCAATAGAAGTCAACGTTTGAACAGTGCGTCTGATGACCATCCCAGCGTCTGATGAACAGTTCTGCATCTGAAGGCCAGTTTTGCTTCTGATGAATAGTAAATCCAGTTTTCAGCTTCTGAAGACTTAAATAGTTTCTGGAGACGCATTGCTTGCACATTTTGATTTTACCAAACATGTAGCCAACCTTCAAATATCCAACAATCTCCCCCTTTGGCAAATTTTTTGGCTAAAATCAAATTCTACATAAAAACAAGTTCTTCACTCAACACAATGTACTCAGCCATGAAGAACTCCACACATTTAACCATAGCACCAGAGTCAGCAGCGGATAAAATGCTATGTTAAACCAAACAGCTTCAGCTTCTGAAATATCACACCACATCCTGAAGCACACATCAAACACTCAGTTTCTGAAGCACACATAAAAACTCCCCCTGAAGCACAAACACACCAGCTTCTGACATGAAACACCCAGTAAACTCCCACTGCAACTCAGCACATTACAAACAACTCTCCCCCTTAATTCTGAACTGCAGTAAACTCTGAGATATTGCTTCTGAAACTGATACAGCACACAACTCAGGAACTTGACACTTATGCACTCCTCCTGAGCCAGAAACTCCCCCTCAAACAAAACTACACAGCTCTTGTTGTATTGCTTCTGAATTCTGAATAAAACAGTTAATTTCTGAAAAACCTAAATTCTGAACAAAACAAACTCTGAACTCTGAAACTTAGTACATTCTGAACAGCTACATTCTGAAATCAAACAGAAGTTTTTCTCCCCCTTTTTAGCCAAATAATTTTGACAAAACACAGTCTTCACATAGAGAACAAAAACTGAATTGTTAACACAGCCTGTATTGATATCAGACTCAGTTTGTGCATCATTTTCATCTCCCTCACTTCCAGCTTGAACACCCTCAGCAATCTGTAATTGCTATAACTCCTTATGCGGACAAACTCTTGAAAAATTACAAACAGAGACATTCTTCATCCCACCTAGGCTTTTATCTAGCATAGACATCCAGAGATCCATGTGAAGTTTAAGATGTTGCAGCTCCTTGATTTGTTTTCCACTTTGACACTCACCACAAACTTTGTCTTCATTGATCTTAATTTGGGTTCCACAGACTTGACTTTCTTCACACCCTTCATGTTTAAGTGCCCAAGTTTCTGGTGACAGAGTCTGACTTCTTCAGGTACCCACAAATAACAATTGTCCTTCTTAGATTTCTTACCTCTCATTAACACTTCTCTTTTCCCAACAGTTACCAGACACTCAGTCTTGTTGAAGTTCACTTCCATCCCTTGATCACACAGCTGGCTTATACTAATCAAATTGGAAGCTAATCCTTTAACTAACACACATTGTCTAACCTTGGTAGTCCATCACTGACCAAATCTCCAATTCCAAGAATTTCTCCTCTAGCTCCACCACCAAAAGTCACATATCCACTGGTGTGATGTAACATCCCGCTTAAATGCAATTAATATCAGTATTAAACACGATTGAGATGCAAGACAATTTAGTAATATTGGAATGGCATGATTGTAATTTAGTGGAGGATGAAGTTTGTTTTTAAAACAAGTGGTAAGAAATATCTTACCAACTCTTTTTCCACACACTTCCATTTTCCCTTCCTTTCAAAACTTTCAGCAAACTCTCTCCCCCTCTTTCCACAATCACACGCCTCACTCCCTCTCCATAACCCATCATTTTTCTCATCCAATTCTTAAGAGAAACATCACAAGCAAGTTGATTAGTGAAGCTAGAGCAAGAGTTAGAAATAAGGAAGTTATCAAGAGAAAGAAGTGGAGTTGGAACCAAGCTTTGAGAATCAGAATAACAAGCACCAATAGGAGGTTTAGGTGAGCTCATTTAGGGTTTTAGAACCCATTTCTAGTGCTATTTATGAATTTCCAAGTTATCACAAATCTTAGAGCTAACCCTAGAATCCCTCTTTGTTAATCTTTGCTCATGAGTGTTTATAATTGTTAATTTATGAAAGAAAATCCTACTTATCATGTTTGAGAAGCATGGGTACTAGTATTTGGGCAAAAATGGTGGAAATCACGTTTTTACACAGTTTTTACTGATATGGTCGCTGTAGCGACGGAACGGTCGCTTGTAGCGACCAAACTGGGATTATCCCTGCCTAGCCGCGCTTGTAGCGACCACACAGGCGCTTGTAGCGACGGTTGTCGCTTGTAGCGAGGAACTGGGCGCTGTAGCGACCAAGTTCTGCCTGTTGTCGCTTGTAGCGACCAGAAGGGCGCTGTAGCGACCAGCCTTGAACAGTCCAACCTAGTTGAGCTGTTCTGGGGGTTCTGGTTCGCGCGTGCATGGCTTTTGGCAACTGTTTTTCTATAATACATTTTATAAACTTAAACCATCATTTTGTTCATTTCAAATGCTTCCAAAGATTAAAATATTACTTGAGCAAAGGTTGTACAAAGCCTGGGAATTCATGAATTAAGCTGCAGGCTTAAGTAAGCCCTAGGAATGACTCATGAGAACGATGGGTCAAGAACCTTGATAGGTTAATAAGATTATTACCAGGTTTCAAGATTAGCACCTTATATAGGTTAAGAGTTCAGAATTAGCAAGTTTAAGCTGTGGCCTTCGATGTTCACGCCAGTGGGACACGAATGGTTCACGTAGAGAATAGACTAAAGATTATTACATTTAAGTCGTGACTTTCATCGTTCACGCCAGTGGGACATGAAATGTTCACGTTTCAGCTCATAGATTATTTATTCGCGTCTTCCGTCGTTCACGTCAGTGGGACACGGGAGGTATACGCACCAGTTAAAACTTATATTAAGTCGTGTCTTCTGTTGTTCACGCCAGTGGGACACAGGAGGTTCACGCCAGTGGGACGTGTCATTCCGCAAGGATGACCGCACGACGACAAGAGGAGTCCGGTGTTAGCCTGATATGATAGGAATTTTCACCGGTTATCAGGGGAATGTGCTTCGGGGTTACTCCACCCGGGGGCATTCCGTAAAATGAACTCAGATAACATTGTTTGTTCAACGCTAACAGCTAACATAAGGACAGTTAATTTTATATTACTTCATCAGTCGGAAATATTTACTCAGACAGTTATCAGATATCAGTTAGCAGCTATCAGACGGTGATCCTAGGACTCCCCTTGATCACCAAATTATCAGAAACAGACAGATAGCCCTATGGGCAAGGTTGAGACTTGGCGATCATAGGAATCCCCGAGTTCGCCGAGGTAGGCACGGCAACCCTAGGTTCCCCGAGGTTGCCAAACAGTAGGTAGGGTAGGAGCTCACTGAGACTTTATGTCTCATCCCTTTCCTTCTGGTGCAGGTTCTTCGCAGGTAGCACGAAGAAAAGGTAAAGAGAAAGCTACGGAATGATCGTGCTGCTCATGTTTTGTAGTTCTATAATATTGTATCATGATGTATATGAATATTATGGAGAATGTTTAGTAACGGATTTAAGGATTGTAATCAAAGACTTATGTTTGTATAATTATCAAACAATTTTCTGTATTGTATTTAAATGTATCCAATATCAGTTAAACACTCTTGCTAATATACTAGTTAAAATTAGTATGGGTGTTACAATTGGTATCAGAGCAGGTCGATTCAGACCGTGCCTTGGGTCATTAAAGTACAATCCAAGTTTGTGGACCTCTTGGATCCAGGACATTATTCTAGATGTTATGTTCAGTTAAAACTGATCACTTTGACTTGTATATGACAGCTAGGATAAGATGTCTGGGAGAAGAAGAGGTAGACCTCGTACTAATCAAGTTAGCGATGAAAGTGGAGGACCCAGTCAGAATTCATGGGAACAGATGATGCAACAACAACAGGCCTGGCAGCAACAATACCAAGAGCAACAAGCTCAGAATGCATTACAGTATCAGCAAATGATGCTGATGATGCAACAGCAGTCTCAGCAACAAGCTCAAGCTCAACAACAGTGGATGGAAATGATGCAGCAAGGGCAAGGCTTCCACCCACAGCCACCACCTCCTCCAGTAATTGGTAACCCCGTGTTCCGGGAGTATAACAGACATCACCCTCCAGAGTTTAACGGAGAAGGTGAACCACAAGAAGCCAGAAAGTGGATTAAACAGATGGAGAAGATCTTTAGAATGGCTGAATGTTCAGAAGAAGATAAAGTAGTCTATGCCACGAACCAACTCAGAGGCGCAGCAGAAGACTGGTGGGAATCTGCTCAGCGCAGGATGGAAGCCAATGGTGTAGAAGTGAATTGGGAGAACTTTAAAGGAGTAATGTTAGAAAAGTATTTACCTTTGTCCTACAAGGTAAAGAAGGAACAAGAGTTCTTAGAATTGAAGCAGGGCGGTATGTCAGTAGCTGAATTTACAAAGAAGTTTGAGGAGCTGTCTTATTACTCCACACACAATGAGTATGCCGAAAATGAAGTGTGGAAGATGAATCAGTATAAAAGAGGTTTAAGGGGTGAGATTGATACAGCAGTTAGCCTTCAGAGAACTGCGAGTTATGACGAGTTGGTGCATGATAGCTTAGTGGTTGAGGCAGGACTTGCAAAGGCCTCGAAGGAAAGAGCAGCAGCTTATGAGAAAAAGAAAAGCAGGATGTCAGATAAGTATCACGATAAGCTTAAGCCGAAAGGATCTCCTCAGAGAGGGAAACAGACCTACTCTCCACAACATAATCCTTTGAGGACTAATCCTACTTGCAAAACATGTGGTAGAATGCATAAAGGAGAGTGCTTGGTTGGAGCTGGAATTTGTTATGGATGTAAACAGCCAGGGCATTTCATATCAGAGTGTCCAAACAGACGTGGTAGAGGATCAGCTGAAGGAACAACTACTAGTAAGGGCAGAGTGTACTCTCTTGACGGCGCCAAGGCTTCGGCCAATGAAGATTTAATTGCCGGTATGTGTTATTTGGGTACAAATCCAGTAAAAGTTCTTTTTGATTGCGGCGCTACATGTTCTTTTATTTCCTATAAATGTGTGGAGACGTTGCAATTACCCTTGTCTCCGTTGAACCCTCCAATGTTAGTATCAACCGCTACTGAAGGCGGAATTGAGGCTAAGTATGTTTGTGAAAGCTGTCCTATCACTGTGTCTAACAAGACCTACTATGTTGATTTAGTTTGTCTCCCGATGGAGCAATTGGATGTGATTCTAGGCATGGATTGGCTTTCTGCTAACCATGTGTATATAGGATGTTCAGAGAAGAGTATTTATATGCCGACCAGTGATACGGCGGAAGGTGTGGCTTTGTCTGAATTGATTAACCGCACCCACCAGTTAATTCAATTCATTTGTGCTCAAGATAAGGGATTCTATGTGATGCTCACTGTGGCTTCAGAATCAGAGCTAAGCCCCAGTGATATTCCTATTGTAAATGAATACTTAGATGTTTTCCCTTCAGAAGTATCTAGTTTGCCTCCGGAGCGTGAGGTAGAGTTTTCAATTGATTTGATTCCAGGAGCGGAGCCAGTATCTGTGGCACCGTACAGAATGTCACCAACAGAACTGAAAGAGCTGAAGTCTCAACTCGAGGAATTAATTCAGAAGCATTTTATTCGACCCAGTGTATCACCTTGGGGTGCTCCAGTCTTGTTAGTCAAGAAAAAGGACGGAAGTATGAGGTTGTGTATTGACTACCGCCAACTAAACAAAGTGACTATCAAGAACAGGTATCCTCTTCCAAGGATTGATGATCTCCTAGACCAGCTCAAGGGAGCAACAGTATTTTCCAAGATTGATCTTCGATCGGGTTATCATCAGATCCGTATTAAATCTTCAGATGTGTCGAAAACGGCGTTTCGAACGCGTTATGGGCACTATGAATTTCTAGTTATGCCTTTCGGTGTAACTAATGCCCCAGCAGTATTTATGGATTATATGAACAGGATATTCCAGCCCTATCTTGACCAATTTGTGGTGATTTTCATTGATGACATCTTAATCTATTCTAAGGATCCTCAGGAGCATGCTCAGCACTTGAGAATTGTATTGGATGTCCTTAGAGACAAGCAGCTGTATGCTAAGTTTAGCAAATGTGAATTCTGGTTGTCTGAGATTAAGTTCTTGGGTCATGTTATTTCTCAAGGAGGAGTAGCTGTTGATCCATCTAAAGTTGAGGCTGTTCTCAATTGGGAAAGACCGAAGAATGTAGCTGAAGTCAGGAGCTTTCTAGGCTTGGCAGGTTATTATCGAAGATTTATCATGAAGTTTTCTCAGATTGCTTTACCCCTGTCACGCCTCACCAGAAAAGATGTACCCTTTATTTGGAATGATGAATGTGAAGAAAGTTTCAGAGTTTTAAAGAAGAAATTGACTAAGGCCCCCGTATTGGCAATACCGGATCCTGAAAGGAGATACACCGTTTTCTGCGATGCATCTTCCAAGGGACTGGGAAGTGTTCTCATGCAAGGAGAAAATGTAATAGCTTATGCCTCTAGACAGCTCAAGACCCATGAGGAGAATTACCCCACTCATGATCTTGAGTTAGCAGCCATAGTTTTTGCATTGAAGATATGGAGACATCACTTGTATGGTGCGCAATTTGATTTGTTCAGCGACCATAAGAGTTTGAAGTATTTGTTTGATCAACGAGATCTGAATATGAGGCAAAGGCGATGGATGGAGTATTTGAAAGATTTTGATTTTGATCTGAAGTACCATCCAGGAAAGGCTAATGTGGTAGCAGACGCCTTGAGTCGGAAGGCTTTAGTCAAAGCTGAGGTGATGATGCACACGTGTGGACTGTATGAGAAGTTTAGAGACCTTAACCTCCATGTTACTGATTTGGATGGTGGTATTTTGTTAAACAAGTTAGATATTTCATGTGATCTACGATCTAGGATTGCACAAGCGCAAAGCATGGATATGGACCTTCAAAGGAAAATTAGCCAGCCGGAGTTTTCTTTTGCACCTGATGGAACAATATTGTTTGAGGGAAGGGTTTATGTCCCGAACGATGAAGAATTGAAAAGGTTAATTCTAGAAGAGGCGCATAAGAGCAGTTTCAGCATTCACCCAGGAACCACCAAGATGTATCAAGACTTGAAAAGAGATTATTGGTGGCCTAGCATGAAAAGAGATGTTGCAGAGTTTGTGGCGAGATGCATTGTTTGTCAGCAAGTGAAGATTGAGCACCAAAGGCCTGCGGGGATGTTAGTACCTTTGGAGATTCCACAATGGAAATGGGAAGATATAACCATGGATTTTGTGACTGGATTGCCTCGAACACAGCGAGGACATGACTCCATTTGGGTTATAGTAGACCGGTTAACTAAGTCAGCCCATTTCTTGCCGGTTAAGACCACTTACCGAGCTTCTCAGTATGCCGAGTTATTTATTTCAGAGATTGTGAAACTCCATGGTGTACCAGCCAGTATTGTATCGGATCGAGATCCAATTTTCACATCACACTTTTGGAAAGCCTTTCAGAAGGCGTTGGGGACAAGATTAAAGATGAGCACGTCCCATCATCCTCAGACAGACGGACAATCAGAAAGGACTATTCAGACGTTAGAAGATATGTTACGTGCATGTATTCTAGAAGATGGAGGAAGTTGGAACAATCATCTACCATTGATTGAATTTTCTTACAACAACAGTTACCATTCTAGCATTGGAATGGCACCTTATGAAGCTTTATATGGTAGGAAGTGTAGAACCCCGCTTTGTTGGGCTGAGGTTGGAGATAAAAGCATTTTGGGTCCAGAGATCATTCAGGAGACGACTCTAAAGATTAAGTCTATTCAAGATAAGATGAGAACAGCACAAAGTCGTCAGAAAAGTTATGCTGATAGGAGGCGAAGACCTTTAGAGTTTGAAGAAGGAGACCATGTATTTCTTAAAGTTACTCCTAAGTTGGGCTTGAGAGGAGCTTTCAGGACCAAGAAGCTTTGTCCGAGATATGTTGGACCGTTTCAGATACTCCGACGCGTTGGTCCGGCAGCTTATCAGTTGGCGCTGCCACCAGCCATGTCAGGATTACATGATGTCTTTCATGTCTCGCAATTAAGGAAATTCATTCCTGATCCTTTTCAACCAGTGGAGCTAGATAGTATTGATTTGAGATCGGACTTGACCTTTCAACCTGAGCCAGAACAGATAATCGATCGCGATGTTAAGACTTTGCGGAACAAAGAGATTCCTATAGTTAAGGTTGTATGGAAAGGTTCTCCTGACGGCGAAGCA